>RJWT010010982.1:0-23682 GCA_004365215.1 Cuniculus paca | reverse complement strand
TGGGTAGTTATTTTCTGTACTTTGCATTTCCTTAATCAAAACTATCTTGGTAAAGTTAAGTAGAAGATGGTAAGGCTGAAGGAAGATGAAATGGGGTTATTGAAATGATTGGAGCCAGACTGGAAACTTCATTACTTAAGCCAATATCCTTTTATACCATTTGAGCTGTGCAAGTTAATGAATAAATTGAGTTGATTGGTGTCTGAGCCTCTCCCAACAGGAAGCAAAGATAATTGACCATCTGGAACAGGTCGTGCCAGCTGAAGGGCGTCTCTTACCCACTGCGAAGAGCCAGATGGGTCAGGCATGTCTGGGATGAGACTGTGAGTGAGGCACAAGTCCAAGTGGCTCCAAAAGGGACATTAAGGCACATGTCACCTAGTTCTCCCCAGGCTCGCCACACATGCCAGTCAGGCAGACACGTGCAACTCTCAATAGACCTTTTACCCCAGTTCACACAGTGTAGGACATTGGGGTCCCCAGTGTCCCTGGTTATTTCTGGGAGCCCTTAGGGGTACTTCATATGCACCAATAAACAGTCCTTGTAGAAGATTCCATAACTTCCTTAATCATGTCTGTAACCCAAACACTACTTGTGGGTAGTGCATGACCAGTTTCAAGCCGCTGATGACTTCCATTAAGATGAAGATGTGTGGATGAAGATGCAGTGTCCTGATCGCTCCCATAGGCAACACCCCTGAAGCAGCCATTTCACTGAATGTCCTTTGTCCCTTACTTTGACCCCAGACAGAATGAAGCGCTGCCTTCTGAGAAGAAACAATCTTTCCTACTGCTTTGAGAGGACCTCAGGTTGCCAGGCCCTCTGTCTCTCATGAATGCTAGTGGCAGCCATCCTTCAAACGCAAGAAGAACCTACTTAAGGATGAAACTGGCACAGTGGATCTCAAGTTACTGATGACATTGTTGAGGCCCCAGATCAAGCAAATGTGAAGTGTTCCCTATCATTTACCACAGATCTATTCTTTACAAACAGACTATCTTCACCCAGCTTTAAATGGGTTTTCTTTTATTTCCTATCTGAAGCATTTTGACCTACTTCTCTCTTAATTTCTGTCTTTAGCTCTTCTTTGGAAATGATTCATGTGCAAATTCTCAAGTCTGGGTTTGTTTGTTTATTTGTTTGCTTTTGCTGTTTACAAACATCAGCTCTCTCCTCTAACCAAAACCCTCCACACAGTTGCCTCCAGTGGCCATCCTTGTATTCTCAGCCTCAGCTCAATTTTAGTTCTAGAATTCCCTCTAAATAAGGAGAGTTGAGGCAATTACCATGAGGCAGAGTACTGTATGACTGACCAGAGAGTCCAGAAGTTGAGAACAGGTACTCAAACAAAAGCAGAGCCTCTGTCATAGAAGCAGGCCTCTGGTTTTAAACCCTAACTCTTCCAGTGTAAGATGGGGAACAGGTAAGTATTTTACTTCTGTTTGCCTCCATTATTAAGGGCTTGATAATTGAATTTATCACAAAGTTTTTCTTTTTTTGGATCGTGAAATCATGCATACAATCCTCCCTCAGTATTATGGAGAATTGGTACCAGGACCCCTGGGATACCAAACTCCACCCAAGCTTAAATCCATGATTTAAAATGGGGCAGTATTTGTGTAGAACCTGCTCAATTCTCCTGGGTACTTTAAATAATCTTTAAATTGTTTATAAAACCCAATAGAAATTACACACATCTGTAATTTCAGCACTCAGGAGGCTGAAGCAGGTAGATTGCTGCAAGTTTGAGGCCCTCCTAGGCTACATAGTGACTTCAAGACCATCCTGAACTACATAGTGAGACTCTGTTTCAAAAAACCAAAACAAACAAACAAAAAACCAGATAAACAAAAAACTAATACAATGTAAATGCTATGCAAGTAGTTGTTAGATTATATTGTTTAGGGAATAATGATAAAGTGAAAGTCTGCACACATTCAGTACAGGTGTAATTTTTTTCTTGAATATTTTTGATCTGAAGTCAGTGGAGTCTACAGGTACAGAATCTACAGATACATGGAGGGCTGTGTAAGTTGCTTAAACAGGGCTGTTACACATTATGTGCTTAATACATGTTACCCACTGTTAGCTAGTCTAACAGGAGAGCTATTGTGATCAGAGTGCTGAACCCCCCAGGGGTGTCCATATCCTGCCTCTCGGCAGGTGAACTTGGCCAGGTAACTGGGCTGAGCTATTTACAGAGACAGAGAAAGAATGGACAAGTCATAACTTCTTGGTGAAATCCTTTGCTGGCTCTTTCTTACTTTCTATAGTAGATCCAAACAATTTAGTGGGGGCAGTGGAGTGGACAGATCATTGGTTGTTATTTTTGAGATTATGCCCCTTCCTTCTGTGTGAGGAATTGTTCTGGATTTAAGTGTTATGAAGGCATCAGAAAGTGGCTCACCACAGCTTTGAACTTCTTTTCATCTTGCTTGGCCCTGTCACATCTTTATTGGGTTTATAAACTCTTTTTTCTCTTTCTTTTAAAATCACTGTTTATTTGTAGAGCCACTTGTTTAAAAACTTGTGCAATATCTTAAATGTCATTTTTGCCCTAATCTGTTCATAAGGCAGGAACCAGTACCTCTTACATAATGAAACTCAGAGGTCTTTGAAAATAATGATTCCCAGCAAGTGTTTAACAGGGCAATCATTACATAACATGGAAAATTCACAGCTCCCATCATTAATTTGATGTTGTCTTTTAAAATTGAGGAGATAGGGGCCACATGTAGACCTTGCAACTAGGCAACTAGTTACTTTAAGCAGGTTAGCCCGAGTCTACAAGGAACCTCGAAATGACACAACCAGATTTACCATGCTAGTGAAATAACCAGCCAGATTCAGTCCTCAACTGGGTCATCGCTGGCTTTGTTTATTTTTTCTTTCCATTGTATTGGCCAGTGGAGTTGGATTAACTGGCCTGTTGTTTTGGCACTGGGTACAGACAGAGTTACAATCAAATCATTGGTCAATTCAATGGGGAAAACATCTGTCAAGCTTGTTCCACTATCTGATCCAAAGCCTCATGGAGATGCAATGGTAATCAAGGTCTGATGAGAAATAATGATCCAATGGACACGGTGGCTGATGCACTGTTTCTCTTTCTCATGGCTGAGTCACGTTTGTGATCCAACTCTTACTCTCTGCACGAGATTGAACTTGCTGGCACTTTCTGGATGTCTGACTAGATGGGATGGTTGACAGAGGGGGTTAATGAGTGTCAGGAGCTCTTGAGTCAGAGAAACACTGTTTGCATGTTGGCTTGGTCACTAATTACTTGTGCGACCTTTGGCAGTCATTTTTCCCTTTCTGAGCCTTAGTTACCTCATCTGCAAGATGGGAACAATTCCAATACCTACCTCACATCACTAGTGTAAGGTGTGGGGACCAACCATCTGGGTCTTCCCAGGACTGAGAGAGTTCCTGGGATATGAAAATTTCAGTTTTAAAATTGAGACATTGCCAGGAAAACAGCAATAAGTTGGTCACCTTGTTAGAGGGTGAGGCAAGGCCTGCAGAAAATTTGAGACATGTGGAAAATGGTTCACAAAGCTTGAACATACATTTTTACTATCTAGTTTGTGACCAAGCACCCCAAGTGCCTGGGACTAATAAATAAATGAGATACTCCTTCCTGCGAGATAGCCTAGGTTCCCTGTAGCACCAGATAGGCCACCTGCCTCTCCCACATGTGGCACTTCCTACCTTGACTCTCCAGTCACATCGGATGAGGTTGACAGGCTTCTTGGGTCCCGCTGGCCTTAAGGAAGCCTGCATTCTGTGTCCTGCTTGGTCACCAAAAGGTTATACGATTGGGACAGTAGCACTTTACTTCTGTGCGACTGTTTCCTAACAGGAGAAAATGAGATATCTGCTTAATGCAGCTCTTGTGAACCTTCAAAGGAAGCGTGGGTGTAAAAGGGTTTCAGTGGTGCAAGGCATCCTTCATCTGCGATGTATTTTAATAAGGGCCAGATTCCTTTGCCTCAGAAAAGGACTTTGGGCTCCAGGTCAGAAATGAACAGAATTTGTGCAGTGACGGCCCTGTGTTGTGATGTAGGAGCCAGCTCCGCCCTTTTGGCACTCAGGATCTACGAACAGGCAAGCTCTATAGCACAAGGTGAGATGCAAGCAGAGCTGATGTGAATGCCTAGCAAACTGCGAGGAGAGGACTCTGGTCTGCGTGTCTTGTTAACCCTGACAGCCTGGGGTCAGAGAGGGGTGGAGAAGAGCTTAGCTGAGGATGAAGGAGCAGGTTCCCGACAGTGGGCACAGTATTGGCAGATACGGTGGTGCAGAGCAGCTATGCAGGGAACTCTCCATGTTATTGTGCCATGGAACAAAACTTTTGAAGTAATAACACGAGGAAGCATGAGGTGGATGGGAACCCAATCTCGTGAGGTCTCAGATGCAGTGTTAGTCTCATGCCTTAGTCCATTTTCTGTTGCTGCAGCAGAATACCTGGGCCTGGGGAATTTAAAAAGTAAAGAGGTTCATCTTGGTTCATGGTTCTGGGAGACTGGCATGTGTAAGATTGAGTGGCTGCATCTGGTGAGGGCTTGGTAATGCCTCAAATCATGGCAGAAAGAGGAAAGGCAAGCAGGTTCCTGTGGAAAAGGCAAAGTGTGAGGGGCAGAATTGTTTTATAAAAATCAGCTCTTGCTAAAGTGAACCCCTTCTCTTGAGAGAAGCATTAGTCCCCCCTAAAGACCTAATCACCTCTCAAAGGTCCCACCACCTCTCAATACCAATACATTGGAAATTAAATTGTAACATGAGTTTAGGCAGAAACAAACCATAACCAAGCCAAAGCATCTGTACTCTTTCAGATGTGAGAGACAACCAAATGGCAAGGAGTTTAAGAGGGGGTCTGTAGAAGATCCTGAAGCAGCTCAGAGAATTGAGGATGGGGGTACAGGTTTGACTGTATCTTGTCCCTGTCTTGCTCTCACCCTTTCCCATCCTGTTAAATTCTTCCTTGCCATGGGTGATCAACATGGCCAGGGACATGATCATCAGAGGCCCAGAGTCATACTTCCCAAGTTTATCCCCCAAATTCAAGACTCTTCCCTCCTCATTCTAGTAGACGAGTTCCAAGAGGTGTCTGATTGACGGCATGGGGCACGGGTGGTCTCCGCACCATCACTGCAGTGAGGGGAGAGGGTGTGAGGGCATGTGCCAATCGCTAGGTGCATCACTGAACATGCTGCTGCTGCTAGCGAGAGAGGATCAGCTCTGCAGCTCGTATGTCTGCCTTGTGTTCATTTTGTTCCCATCTGGAAGAAGACAGGAGGAAGAGGCTTTGAACAAGCGATGGTAATGCATACAGCCGGCCCTTCTGTCTATGGGTTCTGCGTCTGCAGATGCGACCATTTGTGTGCTGAAAATGGAGTTAGGTCTATGTTGGGTACGTCTGTCCTGAGCAGGTATGGACTCCTTTCTTATCATCATTCCCTAGCCAATACAGTGTAGCCACTATTTATTTAGCATTTATGTTAGATTAAATAGTATCATTCATCTAGAGATGATATAAAGTTGATAGGAGGATGTTCATGGGTTAAATGCAAATACCACTCCATTTTGAACAGGGATTTGAGTATCCTTGGCTTTTGGCATCTTCAGTGGGGCCCTGAAATCAGTCCCCTGTCGGGATCAAGGGTCAGCTATGCAGTTGTTTCTCATTTGTTGCATGGCTGAATTCACTTACCCACTAACACTTATTTTTGTTTGTTTGTTTGTTTTGGTACTGGGGATCGAACTCACAACCTTGCACTTAACAGGCAACCTCTTGAACCACTGGGCTAAATCCCCAGCCCCCCACTAACATTTTTTTGCTGAAATTAGCATGGTGTGTTTGTGTTCATTCACTGACACATGGAGAGCAGTGGTGAATTCGAGTTACCTGGCCCATAGAGTAGTACACGTTTTTGGCTGAGGTTCAATGAGGAGGTGCTGAGCATTTCTATTTCAGGTCTCACTCTAGAGCCAAGTGACCTTTACAAGGTTTATCTAGAGTCACGTTATTCACTTCTTGTTGATTCTGCTGTTTAAAATGTATTTCCCCCCACTCCTGGCCAAGAATAGTACTGCAGAGCTGTTCAGTGCCCTAAGGGCCAGAAGGATAAGATAGACCTTACAGAGAAAATATGTGTACTGGAAAAGCTTTGTGTAGGCATGAATTATAGTCCTCTTAGTCACGATGGTCAATGTTTATGAGTCAGCAGTATATATATGTACAACAAAGTTATGTATGAATCTATTGACAAAAATATTGTTTCATCTCTATTCTCAATAGCCAAGAAATGGAAACAACCTATGTGTCTATTATCTACTGAATGGATAAAGAAAATGCAGTACATACTGTATATATAATAGAATACTAAATGGGATTAAAACAATGAGATCCTGTCCTTTGTGGTGACATGGATGGAGATCATTATGTTAAGTGAAATAAGCCAGACATATAAAGACAAGTACCACATGATTTCACTCATATGTGGTATCAAAAAAAAGTTGACCTCATAAAAGTTGAGAGTAGAATGATGGTTACCAAAGACTGGGCAGAATAAGGAGGAGGGGGGAGGTATGAAGAGAGTGGACCAGTGGGTACTAGAGTTACAGTTAGGTGCAAGAAATTCTGGTGTGCTGTTGCAAAGTCGGGTGATTACAGATAGCGATAATGTCCTCTCCATTTCAGACACCTAGAAAGATTTAAAAAGTTTTCACCATGAAGAAGTGATAGTTAAACACATAGATCTCTTTAATCTGATTTAAATATTACATAATGTACATGAGTATCAAAACATTACATGGTTCCCTGTTAATGTGTACAATTTTTATTTCTATGTGTCATTTAAAAATAAATTTTAAAAAGAGAAAATGTGGCCAGAGGCTTGCAGGAACCCAACCTTGTGTTCTTCCTAGGAGCAATGGCTTAGTTTTTCTTAAATCAGTGTTTGTAATGATTTCTCAGAGTATGGCTGCGGTGAACAACCAGAATGGGTGATAGTAGGAGAAAAGAGTTTATCCTAGAAGGACTAGGGAGCCATTGAAGGGTTTTACACAGGAGAGAGATGGCCATGACTTGTGTTCAGAAAAGTCCCACTGGCTGCTAGGTAGGGGCTGGATGGAAGGAGCCCAGACGGAAAGCAGGAAAATAGTGAGTAGATGGTTACAGACTCTTAATGGGGAATAATGAGACCCAACTCAGGCAATGATACTGGGGAGGAGGAAAGGGGGCTGCATTTGAAACAGGATCGCCTGCTCGTATCTGTGGGGGAATTAGTTCCAGGATCCCTGCAAATACCAAAATCTATGAATGCTGAAGCCCCTTATAGAAAGTGGTATAATACTCTTTAAAATAAAGGAAAGATATAATGTTTGAGCACAATCTGTATACATCATCCTGTATTCTTCAAATTATCTCTAGGTGGCTTATAATAATATCTAAAACAACATATATGCTGTGCTCATAATTGTTATAGTATACTATTTAAGAAATAATGACTGGTGAAAATATCTGTGTGTTCAGTGTACATGCAATTTTTTTTGCAGCACTGGGGATCAAACTGATGACCTCATACTTGCCAGGCAGGTGCTTATACCACTGAGCTAAATCTCTGGCCCTTGCCTTTTTGAGACAGAGTCTTACTATGCTGTTCAGACTGGCCTTGAGCTCACTTTGTAGCCCAGGCTGGTCTTGAACTTGCAGTGATCCTCCTGTCTCAGCCTCCTGAGTGCTGGGATTACAGGCATGCGCCACCAGACCCAGCTTGCACATGCAATGTTTTTCCTGCATATTTTCAGTTTGCATTCGGTTGAATCCATGGATGAGGAACACTCAGATATGGGTTGTAGTAGCTGAAGTTGGAAAGCATGGGGACTGCGTGATGGGGCCTGGAAGGATTACCCTAAACATCCCAGTGCTTTGAGAAGTCTACACTTGGTTTTTTCATTAAGAAATATCTCACTGGTCTGCAGCACATGTTTCCTTCTGCGAGAGGTGGCGGGGACCTGTGGTCTCTGGAGGGGAGCTGAGCAGCTGTAAAGGGCTGCTGGTGGGGGACAGGCACACATTCTCCCAGCGCCTCTCTGTAAACGGTTCGCAGAACCAGCTGTGTTTTCTCTGCCTCCTTACATCATCACTAGTCATAAAAACCCCACCGGGGGGAATTGTGCTGACGATCTGGGCTGTGATGTATGAGACAAAGGCGTCCAGGAGGCCGCTTGCCGTCTGCACAGTTACGATGGCTGCCAGTAGGGCAGGGAGGCAGGCTGAACCAGGCGCACAAGCATCTGACGATTGCCTCCGGTTGCTTTCCAGGTCAATCATTTCCTGGCTTTTAGCAGATCTGGCTGTTTAGTTCAACCTGGCCTTTGAATACAGCTGGCATGTTCTGGCAAGGTGCTGCAGCTGGGGTGAAACACTAACATACGCTTCCCTTCCTCTTACCTGCAAACCTTGAGGCCTCCAGATGCCTTCTTTTCCTTGGCTTGAGAGTTCTGTTTCTGCCCCCCGTCCTTTGGCTTTGTGGTTTGCTCTTGGCCTTTGGGAGAGCCATTGGAATGACTCACCTGAGGACGACTGGGGTCTTGTGTTTACATGTCTTGGCTTGCCCTATAAAATAAAGAGTACTCTGCTTGGTGCCTGGGAACTTAGTCCTGTTCTCTGTACATATGGATCATTAGCGTGTGGCATTCCTTTGCCAATGGACAAAATCTGGAGCCTTATTTTAGGGAGGGGCGTTTATCTGCAAAATCCATTGAACTAGACCCTGCGGGATACGTGCTTGTTTAGAACATATAAATATAAAATGACAACCCTTATTAAGTGACATATGTTAATAATAATTCACATTTTAGCATACCCACCATGTGTCAGGCTCTGTGCTGCTTTTACTTGATTTAACTGTTTTTTTTACTTGTCTATTGCAGCTTTTACTTTTTATTTTTTTATCAGTACATGCTTGCAGTACACAATGATTACATTCCTCATGCGGAGTTGGTACATAAACGTAACACATCTTAATTCTTTTTTCATTCCCTTCCCTTCCCTGCACTGCCCTCCTTTCATCTCTTGGTCCCTCTCCCATTTGTAAAAGATAATTCCCATTAGGTAGCAGTAGCTTCTATTGTAGACACAGAAAGGTCACTGAAGGTCTTGTGTCTTACTGCTTATGACTGGCTGTGCCAGAATCTGAATCCAGACCGGTAGATTCCAGACTTTGTACTCCCCACTGCTCCATGAACTATGCCAATATCATTGCTGATGAACTGTCTCCATGATATGAACTCTTCTTTTTTTCAAATTTTTTTTTTTCTTGAGACAAAGTCTCGCTGTGTAGCCCAGGCTGGCCTCAAACTCTTGGACATCCTCCTGCCTCAGTTTCCTGAATAACATGTGATTTTCCCACTGCACATTGCTGGCCGGTAATTAGAACAATCAAGGTGCTAGAAAATCCAGCAACTTAGAACCCAGCAAAATCCAGGATCACACACTTGGAGTTGGGGATTCTGTACTTTTCAGAATATAGGAGCTCAACTGGAAAGTACCATCTTCCAACACACAGCTTACATTCTGTTATGGGTAGGTGGTTCTCTACAGAAGTTATATGTGACTTCATTGTCACTGTAAACATTTCAAGCACATTTCAAGTAAGAACAGGGAAGTCTCTCTTCATTCCTCTTGATCTACCTTCCCTCCCAAGAGATAGTCACGTTTGACAGTTTGCCATCCGTTCTCCCAGCCCATTTTCTAACGTGTGTATGTATCTATGTACCCACTTTTAGTCTCCCTTCCCTTTTTGATAAGCAAGCTCATCTCATTTGTACTGTTTTGTAACTTGAATTTTTCACTCAATGTGTTTTAGAAGTATTTCTGCATGAGGCTCAAGTTCTTTCTCATTACAATGGATCTATTTTATTTATTTTAATCCATTTGCCTGGGTACTTTCTCAGCAACACACATCATTTAAGAAAGTAAATTACCCATGGTTACTAAGTGACTATAAAATAAATATTCAAGTCTAAATTGGGAAAGGTTGTCAAGGGCAAGATGTTAATTAGATTATAGGAAAAGAGAAAGAGTTCAAGGCATCTCCTTGGCTTTAATCTGCCCCCGGATGTCTGCTGGGTGCGAGTGGTTGGTTTCCTGCCTTCACCTGGCTATTAACTCTGTTCTCTTCCATAATCTTGCATTTCCATCCAGGCCTTCCAAGACCTCAGGCCACATTGTCCCTGCGTCTCTCCCTGCCATGTGAGGGAGGTACAGCTGCAAGTTGCTTGAGTTCCAGGACCCTCTTGGCACCAAGACAAGAGTTGGCTCAACCTGGTCAACTGAGAGGTGCCAGAAAGTCAGTCTGTAGCAACTCACATTCCACAAAGGCATCTCACTCAGTTTTCCTCCGTAAAACCCAAACACCCATTTTTGTTGAGACTTTGACGAGCCCTGGAAACCACTGAGGGCCCGCTTGCCTGGGCGCAAGTCTGAAATATGTCAGGCAGGTGTTTCCAAAGACCTTATGCTACAGGAAAATATATCCTGATGTAATCTGACTAATTTGGCTTTTGCCTGACTTTCAAGAGAACTGGCTATTTGTAATGGAAACAGTTTTCGGGCTACTTCAGATGGAGCTTTGTAATGTGAGCTGGTAAAACCCTGCAGGTGTTAAGGGGAACTGGGGGGGGGGTGCTGTTTTCATTTTACGTCTCACTTTTGTTTACTTTAATGTGTTTTTTTTTTTTAAGTGACCAGGGAGGGGTTTAACAAGTCATTTTTCATTTCAAAAAAAGAGATGGATTTGCATTAAGAAAATTAGCCTTGAGCATGTCACAGGAGGCATGCCGGGGACAGGAAGCACACATGGCCTAGGAGGATATGTTTCCTGAGACTAATTCCCCAACGATGCATGTTCAGGATCCTACAAACCTGGAGCCCTTGGCAGAGGCATCAATTAGAGAGCGGGAAGCAGGGTTTTCCTTGCTAATTCTTGGCTACTGAATTGGGGTTACCGAAAGCTCTCTTTTCCCCCTTTGGAGTTAGGCAGTTTTGAAAAATTGTAAAATTATGAATTCAACTTTGTTTTCAATCAAGAAAGGGGGAAATGGCTTCCAGGGTGCAAAGCCCAGGCGATGGGTGGAAAGGGCCCAGCTTTGCCCTCTGAAACACAAGGAGAGCACCCCACTGCTGGCCTTCTGCGGCTAGGCCTGAGGGCCAAGGGTGCCTTCTAACAGGAAGTACGTAGGGTGAGGGGAAGGGTCTGGGGAGAGGGCAAGGCAGCTGGGCCATCAGGATTTTCTAGCACCCTCATTGTTCACCCAGGCTGAGGCAGTGAGTAGACATCATAGCACTGAAAATATGATCCATCTGATATCCAGGCTTCCCTTTGTGTGCCCTGGAGATTGGGTTCAATTACACCTAACGCCTAGTGCTCGGGCTGGTGTGGGGGAGTCTAATGATTCTTCCATCCTCTGGTGGGTCCTGGGTGAGTCTGCACACATCCCTCTGCCCCCTCATCCTTATGTTCTCATGAACTGCCTCAGGGCAGGCTCACATCTGTCTGTGCTGGAAACTGGGGCTTTTCACCAGTTCTCAAAAGAAAATCTGCCCCTAAGCATGTTATGAATTTAATGATATTATTGATGACTGGCAAGGGCATAAGAAGCAGTTGCATTCCAGACCCTCAACCTTCTACCACTTAGTAGATCTACTTGACTTTCTCTTTCTTTTGGTTTTCTTCTTCTTTCTTCAGAGAAATGAAAAAAGTTGCTTTTTTTTTTTTTTTTTTTTTTTTTCTGTAAGAGTCCTGTCCTTGTACATTCAGGTGCCCATGGAGGCTCACTTCCCTCAGCAAATACACATGTCTTATCAAAGAGCATTCAGGTGAACAAAACATTCAATTCACATGTAAATGTACCCATATGTGCCTCACAGTGTTATGAACAGGTTATATGGACGCACCTAATCACATGTGATCAAGTCAAATCACACTGAAAAAGGCCTTGGAGAACCATTCATCTAGCCCTTCACTTTATAGGTAAATGAACAGATGCCCAGAAAGATTTGCCTAAGATCACTATGAGGCAGTGAACTATGAGACAGAGCTGAACTAAGATCAAAACCCTTGACTTGTACCCCAGCACATTTGGCTCCAGGTTCCATGTTATTAGGTCCCCTGTGTGACAGTTGACCTTAATTATATCAACTTGATTGGTTTAAGAAATGCCCAGGGGTTTAGGAAAGCACAAATCTGAGTGTGTCTGGGTGGATCAGGGTAGTGTGACTTTGGGTATTATGTATGATCTCTTGACCCCTTCCTCTTTGGTACTGTTCCCTTGTTGTGCTTCCCAACTCCTATGAAGTGACCAGTTTTGTTTCACCACAGTCTTCTACCATGATATTTCTGAGTGGGAATCAGACTCTTAGTCATGAACTGAACTCTCTGAAACCAGGAGCCAAATAGATCTCTCTTCCTTTAAATTGTGGTTGTCAGGTATTGTGTTGGTGTTATTAGTTACTGAGAAATGTGCTTCAAAATATTCCACTGTGATTCTGGAACTGGTCATTTCTCCTTTTGTTTTTTACGGTGCTTGAATTCACATAATTAAGCTCATTTTAATTTAGGATTGTATGTATTTGTATTGAATTGACTTCTATGTGATTATTATTATGTCCATTAATATTTGTTTTAATGTCTATTTGATCTGATCCTTATAGAGGTATTTTTGCTTTTCAAAGTCATCATCTATTTCTATTTAGTTTTTAGTGTTTTTGTAGGTATATTTTCTCATCCCTTTACTTTCAACCACTCTGGATTTTTTTTGTCTCTCTTGTAAAGCAACATACATTAAAATAATTCAGATTAAAAATCTGTATGTTTTAATTTCTTAGTCTATCTCCAGGTTTTGACTCTTATGAATAAAGTTTCCAAGTATATTATTATATAAGACTTTTTAAGGTATATTTTTCTCTTGGGTAGTATCTAGGAGTGAAAATTTTGGGTGATAGAGTTGGTGTATAATTTTATTATTCTTAATCAGTATTATTGAGCTATAATTTGTGTGCAATAACATAAAGACATTGGAAATGCAGTTTCATGAATTTCATGTATAGACCCATATAATCATCAACCTTAATCAAGATGTAGAATGTTTCCATTACTCTAAAATTCCCCTGTACATGCCTCTTAGAGACATTGACTTGATTTTTATCACACTAGTTTAGTTTTGGTTGAAATTAGACAATAGATAATGTTTTGCTTATTTTATGCAACACAGTGCTTTTGAAAGGCATTCATGCTCTTGTACCTATCAGTGTTTTGTTCTTCAAAAATTTTTATGGATATTGTTTTACCACATGAACATACAATTTACTTATAAGCAGTTACTTCCATGTGTTGTCTTTCATGAGTGATGAATACAATGTTTTGAACACTTTATGTGGCCATTGGTTATTATTTCTCTTTGGTAATACTTAGAAGTGGAATCACTGAGACATGGTGTAGGTGTGTATTTATAATAAGCTGGCAATCTGATTTCTGAAGTGGCTTGTACAATTTTACACACCTTCCAGCAATCTATGACCTTTTCAGTACCCCAACTTCCTTGCCAATGTGTGGCAATGTATCTCATGATCTCAGCATGATTTTAATTTGCATGTCTCTGATGAGCAATGATGTTGAGCACATTTCTTGAGTTTATTGTCCATTTGCATATATTCTCTGTGGAGTGTCTTTTTCAAACTCTGGGTATATTTTTTAAAAAAAGGTGGTCTTTATCTTTCTAACCGATTTATAGAAATTATATATTTAGATATAAATCTTTAGTTAGATATATTTATTTTGAATAACTTCTCCCAGTCTGTGACTTGCCTTTCATTTTTAACTGCATTGATGGTATTAGTGAATAGCTCTTTGAAGAAAATTACCCTTGAAATAGCCAACAGTGTATAGGAGACAGCTTAGGGACTGGAGATATAGCTCAGTGACATAGTACCTGCCTGACAAGTGCGAGGTCCTGAGTTTGATTCAAACAAACAAACAACCCAAGAAAACAACCTTAGGAGTAAGCTTATGACATATCATTGGATTCAAGAAAAATGAAATGTATTTGCAGCTATGAGTGTAACTATTTTTAAATATGCAGTGAAAGAACCCTGGAAAGAAATCTATAAAATCTTGCTTTGATTGACTTTGGGCAGTGAGGTCATGCTCTCCTGCAATTTTTTTTGTTGCAGCAAAATATAGATAACTTGAAATCTACTATTTTTGTTTTAATAGTGTACAATTTAGCAACATTAAGTGTATATTAAATTTGTGTAAACATCACCATTATCTAATTCTAGAATTTCCTCATTTCCCTCAAATGGAAAACCTGTACCCATTAAGCAATCTCTCCATTCCCTCCCCTCACAAGCCCCTGACAACCATGCTATACTTTTTGACCCTATTCTCTATTTATTAAAAATAAACTTGTTTTGTTATTTTTTTCTGGATTTTGCTAATGTGTTTTGATCAGGAAAATAAAGCAGAAACCAAGAGCAACAAAGAATGTCTTGTGAGGACAGAATGAGGGAGGGACGGGGCACTAGGTGCTGATCTCCATGTCAGAGGGAGTGAGCCAGGAGATTTCATGTTGTGAAGCTCACTAACGTGACTCCTCTTGCGTGTACCTCACAACCACTCTGACAGGAAGGTTCAGTGTCATGCCTAGTGTGACAAATGAAGTCGAGTCTCTTCCCTATGTTTCAGTGAAGCTGTTTCTGATGTTCCCACCATACTGGGACAACTCCAGGAGGGGAGAGACCATGTTGATGGCAGTCTCCAAAATACTTTCCACCTTCCAATATGGCTCTAACTCATCCTTGTGGTCATTAAGAGGTGTACAGTGAATAAATGAACACGTGTGCTAAAAATTCCCTTAGCCACAATCCCTAGCTGATACCTTATCATTGCTTCCTACTCACTGCTTTGTGGAATTACTCTGTCAGTGCAACTGGCCACACCCAAGAAACAACCTTGGTGGCACTGTAGAACAAAAAAGAACCGGGTAATCAGATGGGTCTCTCAATGTAGCCTGGGAGTCAAAGACAGCCTAGGAGGAAGTGTGAGTCCAAGGACCCAATCTAGAGCTGTGAGAAAATACTGAATGATAGATTCATTAACTCTCTCATAGCTTTAATGGCCAGGGTGGGAAGAGAGAAGTAATAACGAGTGACATTTATACAGTGTGTTATAGTTTACATAGCTCTTGTATGCACATTACCTCATTTAATCCGGAAGGAGTGTAGGGTGGGGCTTAAGTGTGTGGCCCCAGAGTTTGCCTGTCTGAGTTTGCATCCTGACCGCACCACTTACTGTGTGACCCTGGCATATTTATGCATCCATGTTCCAATTTCCTGATGTGTACAATGAAGGTACTGATAGTAACTGTTGCAGAGATTTGCTGTGATGATAAAATAAGGTAATGCCTGTAAAGCACTTAGAATAGTGCCTAGAGTATAGTAAACACTAAATAAAAGTTGGCTCTTATTACTTAATCCTCTCAAGAGGCCCAGGAGACGTGTAGACATACCCTATTTTATGAGCAAGCAGAGTGGGGCTCAGAAGAATGATGTGACCTGTTCAAGGTCACACAGTAGAAAAGTGGGAATGAAGAGGCAGGACTAGGATGAAGTCTGTTTGACCCTGTCCTTTTTAGCTCTTCATGCCACCTCCTCTGATGTGTACTTGGCCGAGGTTCAAAGGCAGGAAAGGTTAAATTTTGGGTGGCATTGAAAAAAAACTCACTTGTCTAGATAAGCTCAGACCCAATGAGGTAATATAGCTGAGAAACACTTTATGTCCCGCTGGAATCTGATGGAAATGTAAGGAATGGCTGCATTGCTTAATGACAGATGTGTTTCGAGAAATACATTGTTAGTTGATTTCACCTTTGTGTGAACATAGTGTGCACTAACGTATGCTTTAGGTCGAGGTTGGTCACTCCACATGGCCTCTTAATGAGATGGATGAGATGGTCAGTAGACTATTAGTTCAGTAGACTATTTTATTAAGCAGAAAAAGTACACTCTAGAATGGCAATGACAAGTATATCACAAACGTAAGCCAGTCACATGGTGGAGTTGGTTGTCGTCATTATCATGGATGTCCTGTACATTGTCATACATGCTATACTTTTATACGATGGCAGTGAAGTAGGTTTGTTTCCACCAGCATCATCACAAACAGGTGAGTAACACATGGTATTAACTTCCAAACACTACAAGGTCACTAAGGATAGGGATTTTTTTCCTCCGTTATAATCTTGTGCAACCATTATCATATATATGGTCCATGATTAACTTAAACAGCATAATACAACCCATGATTGTATTTAAAGTTGTTTTCCTAGCACTCATTCCCTGCTTCCCTCTGGTAAACCCACCCTGATTTCCTTAGGGGAGCTACAGCTCCTCCCCACAGTGATTAGGCAGAGCTGACTCTGGTTGTGCCCAGGGAGTAGTGTAGGATAGAGGTGTGGCCAGTCAGAGCACTGGCGCAGCTCGCCCTGAGAATTAGCCCAAGAACAGGCATGTGATGCAGTGGGAGAGGGCTGTGGGTCATCGGACTAGGGAAGAGACAGCTTCCTTCTTCTGGGGAGGCTCAGAGGCTACGGACAGCCTTAGCTCCTGAAGTCATCTTGCCACCATGTGAGAAAAGGTCTCAGGCAGTGGAGATAACTTGCCTGCAGAGAGTGACTGGCCCAGAGGCAAGGCAAGTTGAGAGAGGAGAAAGACAAAGTTCAACATCCTTTGAATATAATTATGCCTGGAACTCAGTCTACCTGGACTTTTCGATTATGTTCCTTTTTCTAAGTGCCTGCTAGGTTTCTAGTCCCGTGCATTACAGATGTTATGTCTTTTTAATGTTCCAACAGCTACTCAAAGGAGGTGGCAGTAGTCCTGTGTGACAGAGAGGAAACTAAGGTTCTGAGGTCTCAGGTGACTTGGTCAAAACACAGGTGAGTCTAGGTTCTTTTTGCTGAGGCACAAGCATTCTGATGAGAAGGCCAGCCTCAGCATCTGAATGAAGCTCTTCTCTTGTCTTTTCCTGCCTTCAGGCAGGGGATGCATTTCCTCATGGAAATGTCACAACAGAAGGGATTCCGTGCCCCGGGAAGGCGACTTCTTTGGCTCCATCCCTCATCACACCCAATTGTCTTCCTGACAGCCAGATTGGAACCAAATTGGATTTAGTGCATTTCACAATTTTGTTGAACAAATTTGTGGATTAAGGGAACAAATTAAATCCACATTTTTTATTTGGCACCATCAACAAATATGACATGTAGACTGGAAATGGACATTCCTGGTCTTGGAATAGATTCTATGGATCTCATATCCTTGTTTCCCAGAATTTTTTTTTTTTTCCAAGAGGATTCTCACAAAGACCTCTGCAAAGTCTGACTCCAAATGTTATCTGAGACCTAGAGTCTGGACCTCAGGTAAGGGCGAGTTGCAGCAGTCATACCTGAGATCTAAAATGGCCCCCAAGGCTGCGTGTGTTTGGAAGGTGATTAGATCACAGGGCTACTACCGCTGCCATGCTGTTAGGAAATGGAGCCTGGTTAGAGGAGGGTCACCAGGGGTGTGATGTGAAAGGGTGTATCTCTTTCCCTGTCTCTTTCCTTCTCCCTCTGCTTCCTGGCCACCATGATGTGTACAGCTCTACTCTGCAGCAGGCCCTTCCACCATGCTGTTTTGTATTTGAGTCTGCCAAACATGGACTGAAATTTCTAAAAGCTGCGAACCAGAATAAACTTCTCTTCCTTTAGGGTGCAGGTGACAGGTGTTTTCTCACTAGAAAAGTGAGGAACACATACTGCCCCACCCTGGCATTTTAATCTCTGGCTTTCCCACAATTTCCCATTGGTCAAAACCTGGCTCATGTTCCAGTACTTTTCTATAGCTGGGCTAACAGGGTTGGCAAATTAATGCCAACTCCAACATCCCACTGCATCTCTGAACTCTTAGGCCAACAAGTATTTACATAGCTCCTTAGTAATTTAATTAGACACCTTTGACACTTCGTCCACTAACCTGTATATCCGTGTAGACATTTCAGTTCCCTATCTTTGTTTTTTGGCTTCTCTGTAGAAAGAGAAGCTATTAGTGGACAGGGAATCTGATTTCTCCTTCTCTATATATGTACCATACATGCAGTAGCATGCAGTGAATGCTTATGCCCTTATAAATTTAATTGGCATACGATTACTTAACAGTAAAAAAGCTTTTTAAGAGAGAAGAGAGATTATCTTGGCCGGGGTTAATGGAAGGGAGACAGTTAAGAGCACTGATTTAGTGTGAAAGCTTTGATTCCCGACAAGTTTGAATCCTGACTTCCCTTACTGAATAGATGATGTTAACAATGACATCATCTCTCTGTGCCTCAGTTTCTACTTCATAAACTGGAAATAGCAACAGCAATTAACCACATCCCTACAATAGCAGTGGAATACAGAAAACATCCTCTAAAAAGCATCCACAATTTATTTGTTTCTTCTCGATAAGCCTTTTATTCTTGAGAAGTGCACATGCTGATACATAAATGAACTTTATCCTACTCAATTTTTGTCTTGAGTAGTGGGCTCTTATTTTTAAAATGAGAATTATCTGAATCTTTCCCCCTTATCACACAAATTAAAGGAATAAAAAAGAAGCTGACTAAAACTAAGAATGCAAACAAAAGAAAAACCTGAAATAAACTAATTTTAGCCAAATAAAAGAGCCTGAGGGACTATAAGAAAGATCACCTCATGTATCTATTAAGAGAGAGCTCGGGACAAATATCATCAATTAAAGTTAATTAAAAAGCTTAGTTATCTACGATGCTGACCTCATGCTCCAGGTGCCTGAAACAAAGAAAAAAAAAGAAAAAATAAATAAATGTGGGTAATTGAGTAGTCATGATATTTCCCCCACTGATTCCTTTCGCCTTAACAAGACCAAGCCTGTCCCTTCCATTATGTCCTTGTGGGTACCTGGTCATGACCTGAGATCACGGTTTAGCTCCTTCTCTGCTGAAAAGGGAAAGTCCCAAGGGCTGGCAAACAGCTGCACAGACCCACCTGCCTCAGACTCCTGTGTTATCACACCTTGTTGATGATACTTTCACACTTCATCCTGATTTTCTGCCTTTTTCTTCAGCCACACAGCTACTGCCTAAGCCTTGGCTTCCCACCTGGAAACTGCAGTGGCTCACTGGGTGGTCTTCGTGTTTGTTACCCTCTGAAATTACCATGTCTTTTCTACTTGGTTTTTGTGAATTTCACCCATCAGCCTATCATCTTCTTGTTCACCAGTGACTGGCGCAACCATCGCCCAATAAATATGCCTTAATCGAATAGGAGGAAATGTGAATTGTGATCTCCTCAAGCAAAAGGCATTTCCTCTTCCCAAAGGGTCAGTATCAAAGTGAGTTCCTTAATAGATCCGCTGGGTAACGTCCTGCTAACTTTATTTAAACTCTGATTTTGGAGTTATGTAGTCATATGCTGTGTTTTAAGGTATAGTTTGTATTTTTCACACCCAGGAATAGAAGGCAGTGACTGAAATAGTCCCCCATTACTGCTGTGGCTAAAGTTGTGCTGTTGAGGCCACTGACCTACTTCCCTATGGGGACAGTGGTGGGCAAAGCAATTGTTTTCAGCTATCTCCCTTTTCGCTGGGTCAGGTTGGAATCTACCCGGGCTCTGTCTGAACATCTAAATGTTTGTCTCATGCAAGTCTGATATCGACTCTTGGGGCCCACATATGTGGTTTACTGTTACTCTGCCACATTCCTGATCACTTCTGG
Source organism: Cuniculus paca (assembly GCA_004365215.1). Taxonomy (NCBI): domain Eukaryota; kingdom Metazoa; phylum Chordata; class Mammalia; order Rodentia; family Cuniculidae; genus Cuniculus; species Cuniculus paca. The sequence goes on along the minus strand of RJWT010010982.1, from coordinate 3,843 downwards.
TGATGTGAGTTGGAGTGTCATGGCACAGTCCAAGAGCCTTTAGAAGAGAAATGGCCCCAGGTTGTTTCTTGTCTAAACTCTTCAAGGGTACTATATAGCCATCCCTCAGCATCTACAGGGGATTGGTTCCAGGAACCCCACGGATACCTAAACCTGAGGGTGCTCAAGTCCCTTGTATAAAATGCCACAGTATTTGTACATAACCTATGCACATTGTACCGCATACTACTTTAAATCATCTCTTGACTGTAATACCTACTACAGGTGCAGTGTAAATGTCGGTAAGTAGCTCTGTCTGTAAGTCACGCCAAGGTCATCCTAAAGGCAAGTTAGTGTGTGTCAGCTGGCTAGTGTGGCACAGGAAGCTCTAGTCGATGAGATAGGTCAATTATATCACATTCAGCCCTCCTAGAATTTGACCTGGGAAATGTGAACAGAATCACCTCATCGTAGAAATTGGAAGGTTATGAGAAAGGGAGGAACCAAATCAGAGTTATGAGGAATCAGGAACAGAAGCAGCAAATTGAAGAAACAATAGAAGGCCCAGAAAAGGAAGAGCTGGGGGAGATACAGAAAGGGGAGTTGGCGCCAGAAAGTGGCCAAGTCGAAGTGAAGGGGCCATGCTAAAGGGAAACTCCAGGAACTCCTGCAACTGAGGCAGTGGAGCCCTGTTGAATCCTTGAAGACCATCCTGTTCCAGGCTCCATGATCTCAGGGCATGGGCCGGTCCTGGATTTGAGGGAGATTGCGTCTTCCTTGTTGCACCACAATAAACTCTCATCACCTGAGTTACGCTATTTAGCTTGCTGCTCTTTACAGGCTCATAAGCCTATATAAGGAATGTGTTCCATGCCAGCATGGGCTGCCCTCAGGCCCCATGAGTATTGGTGGCTGCCTGGGGCCATATCCAGGAAGCTAATGCCTCTGCTCACAGGTTTTGTGTCCACAGTGGTTGTTCAGTTCCTCAAGGATCTGGCCTGTTTCCTTTTATGAAAATGCATCTTTAAATTTATGTACACACATATGAAGTATATTTTATAACTATATTTTATATACAAGGTTAAGTGTCCCTTCTCTGAGATGCTTTGGTACCAGAAGTATATGAAATTTTGGATTTTTTTATGAATTTTGGAATATTTGCATACACAAAATAAGCTGTTTTAGGAATGGAGCTCAAGTCTACACATGAAATTTACTTGTGTTTCATACATACCCAATACATGTAGCCTAAAGTTAATTTTATATAATATTTTTAGGGTGCCTGAATTTTGACTGTCACCTCTCCCATAAGGTCAGGTAGAGAATTTTCTATTTGTGACATCATGTTAGTGCTCAAAAATTTCAGATTTTGAAGCATTTTAGGTTTCATATTTTTGGTTTAGGAATGCTCAATCTGTAAAATATAAAAATACATAACTATATATAATATAAAATACAAACATGCATACACATATGTATATTGTAGGTGCAATAGAATTTCTACTTAGGTGTGTTAAAATTATGCATAGTCACAATTACACTTGAGAACTCTTTAAAGTACCTGTGCAGCACACATACATGGTTTTGATTCAGTATAACTGCACCCCTGTATGATAACACAACTATAATTAGCAAGGAAATATCAATCCTCTCCCACAAAAACTCTTGCTAAATAAGTGAAAATGAAAAAACACAGATTGTTTCCCATCCCTTGCCAAATATTCAAAGTGGAAAAATTGATAAGTTGTGAGACTTCTCCATCCCAAATGGCAACTGATTAATTCTTCCAGGAAAACAAATCACTATGCCATTCCCTGTAAGACACCTATCCCCTGGGATTAGTTTAATATGAGGGCTCATGATTTTTCAAAGAGTTCAGTAGTTTTAATAATATGCACATATATAATAACTCCATTAAATTAAGAAACAAAAATCATAAAAAGGGGACAATAAATAACCCAAAGCAGTGAGGTTGACATAATTTCAATAATGAACAACTAAATTCTTAAGTTTCCTGTAGATAAAGGGAGAAGGAGAAAGTCCTGGAAAAAATGATAATCATTTCATAGTATAAATCATTGAAAGGGAGATGTTTTGTCTTGGCACTGTCATTCATAATTTCATCACAGACATCTTGTTGTATTTGTTTGCATATACTATATTCTAGTCCTTGTCTACAAGCAAAATACTCCCACTCTTGTGTTCTTCTAAAGTTTTAATGCATATTCAGCAATATTAGCATTAAGAGCAAAAAAAATTGGTGCTTATCTTCCATTTGCTTTTTTCACCTTGATTTTCTTCATTTTTAAATAGCACCTTTCAAATTTTTTAGTATCAGTAGAAAGGAAGTATGTTAGTTCATTTGGGCTGCTGTAACACAACACCTTAGTCTGGTACTTTATAAACAGAAATGTTCTACTCACAGTTCTAGAGTCTGGAAAGTCCAAGATCTCTGCACCAGCAAATTCAGTGTCTGAAGAGGCTCTGTTCCTTACAGATGATGCCTGTCTTCCTATGACAGAAGTGTAACCAGCCTCCCTTAAGCCTCTTTTATAAGGATGCTAATCCAGTTCTTGAAAGTGGAGCTCCAAGACCTAATGTTCCTGTATGTCTAGTCCTGCATCTTATCACAATAACTCTGTTAATTTCCAACATACGAGTTTTAGGGAAACTTTTGGACCACAGCAGAAACCTTCCTTATTCTTATTCACAGATACATGGTAACTCACTCTTTGGCCATATATTTTAAATTTTTAAAAATTTTTTATTTTTAAGAGAATAAAACCAAACAGAATAAAGCCAATCAAAACAAAACAGTGAAAGTGATACAGGACTTCAAAACAACATAATAGAAAACCAACAATGGCTGCCATAATGCCTCTTGTTATCTTCAAAACAGCTGTCATACCATCGGACATATTAAAATCAAACCAAATGAAACAGAAGAAAACCAATTAAAACAAAACAGTGAAAGTGATACAGGATTTCAAAACAAGATAATAGGAAATCAACAATGGCCACCATAATATATCTTGTTATTGTCAAAGTAGCTGCCCATGCCATCAGAGATAATAAAATCAAACCAAACAAAACAGAATAAGATCAATCAAAACAAAATAATGAAAATGATACAGGACTTTAAAACAAAATAATAGGGAATTAATAATGACTACCACCTTCCCTTTTTAGATGTTTCTTCCCCTTTCACTTTCACAATATCTATTGTACATTTTGGATTCCACTAACTCCTTCAGTTTTTTGTACTAGGGAGACAACATGATGTTCACCTATGTGAGTCTGAACCATTTCACCCAACAGTGTGATTGTAACCAAAATAAATCTACACCCAGACATATAATAATCAAGATCCCAGAAATTTAGTACAAGAACAGAATATTAAAGGCTGCTAGAGAAAAGAAACAAATCACCTATAATGGGAAACCCATCAGAATCACAACAGACTTCTCAACACAAACTGTCAAGTTAAGAAGAGCTTGAAGTCCTGAAAGAGCTTGAAGTATTTCAAGTCCTGAAAGAAAACAACTTCCAACCCAGATTGATGTACCCTGAAAAACTATCTTTCAAATTTGATGAAGAAATAAGATACTTCCATGACAAAGAACTGAAGGAATTCATGACCACCAAACCAAACCTACAGAGTACCAAAGGATATTCTAGAAAGAGATCAAGATGATCATGGTCCCAGGAACAGCAGCCAAGTGGGATCACCAAGCCAGGTGGACAGTTGAATAGAGGGGAAAAGTAGGGAGCCAACAGCAGGAAAAAAGCATGACAGAGATGAACCAGTGCATGTTGGCCATAACCATTAATGTAGATGACCTTGATTCACCAATAAAAAGAAAC
>RJWT010010981.1:0-23700 GCA_004365215.1 Cuniculus paca | reverse complement strand
ACAGATGAACAGAGTGAGGAGTTGAATGGGTTAGTTTAAACTGAAGAAAGAAGTACAGCTGTAATATCAAGCTGGTTAGCAGGTAATTGGCACTTCATGTTTTAAGCCACAAAAGCAGACAAAATCCTGAAAGGAATGAGTGAAGTCACAGGAGAGGGTCCAGGGCTGGGCCATCAGCACTGCTGTAATGAGCAGGCACCACCAAGGAGACAGAAAGAGGTGGTCGGAATACAGGAGGGAAACTGAGGCATGCAAGGTCCTAGTAGGCAAAAGAAAAAATGTGCCCTGTTGGGAGAAGCGACCAGCAGCTACGTCAGCACGCTGTGGGCAGGCTGGGAAACGCCCACTACCTCTCATCTTGCAAAGTCACTGGGGCCTTGTCAGGAGCGTCTTCACAGGGTGGTGAAGGCAAAGCTCTGGGTGGGAACTGTTCCAGAAAGAACAGAAAGAAATGGAAACGGTTAATAGGGACTGGACGGCTCTTTCAAAGAGTTTTGTTCTGATGGTGATCAGAGAAAAGAAAGTGGCCTCTGAAAGGAGACAGGGGCTCTGCTGGGTGTAAAGCTTTTGTTCTGAAGAGGGGAGAAACAGCAGTGTATTTGTGTGCTGGTGAACAGATTCGATACAGAGGGAAACTGCAGGTTCTGGATCAAAAAGAATCAGCTGCCAAGCCATATCTGAACATGTGAGTGGGGATACAATCTGTGGCTTGGGGGTACTGACACGTGCTGGTCCCAAGGGTTCACCCCTGGACACAAAAGAGAAATCGGAAGACCTGAGGCACAGGAGCAGGGTAAGAAGTGGAGAGCGCTCTTCTAATCACTTTATCTTCTGAGAAAGTACGCAAGGCCATCTGCTGATAGCAGCAATGGGGAGGCAGCCGAGAGCCATAAGGAGAGAGGAGAAAGTCGTACAACAAAATACCTTTTAAAAGAAAGCTAATTTCTCCATTCCCCACCAACTGACTCCTGGCTGCATACTTTAGGACTACCACAGATATCGCCCCTAATAATTTAAGAACCTATAACGTATTTCAGAATCTTCTCATCCATCAAATCAGTTACCCAACCTGCCAAACAGAAGAGTAACAAATCCACTTTCTTTGTTTCTGCCTCCCAGGCCTTGGCCCATCTTGCCACTGGATTACTATAAAAACCTTCTTGCAAGCGTTTTAAAAAGCGTCCCAAAGTTCTTCTATTTGTTCATTTGGAATACATGTCACACTGTGCATTCGTAGGCGACAGGTGCTGGGGGCTCAGGTTCCAGCCCACTGGGTCTCTCCGTGTTCTCTGGGCAGAGCAGAAGATACTCGAGCTGAGCCCAGGTACTTTCTTCTTTGATTTCTTTTCTCGGAGTATTTTTCCCTTCACACATTTCAGGAAGGTGACTTGGCTTTCAGACAGTATGCTCAGGGTACACACTAATCTCCTGCCTTAACTTGCTTGTTTACAACAACGCCAACAGCACGCTGCTGGGTAACACTGAGGACTCTTCCAACCTTGCCACGGTCATTTCTTCCTTTTTTATCAGTACGTATTTGGGATGCAGCCGTGGGGAATTGGTGCATACACATATCGCATTGTGATCCTTCTCATTTCCCCTTCCCCGTCCTCCCTTCCATCCCCAGATCCCCTTCCCATCTCCACAAAGTGTATTTCCCTGTTTGCTGCCATCTACATTTGTCAGGCCTCCCTTTAGTACCCATTTCCTTGATATTTACGGTATCACTTTTCTTGTAGATTCATGTGTGTGTGGCCAGAGGAATAACTCCATGTTTTCTAAAAGGCCCAAAACACACATTGGGCGCCTCTCCCCTTTCCTTCTATGCTTGCCATTTTGGTGAATTACTGGAAGATGCTAGTTCCTGCCAGAAACCCTTAACAGCTTTCCTGCCCCTAGAATACGTATATGAAAAAAATATAGAAAATACTTACCAAAACCTGTCAAGTGTTAAGTTATACAGCTATGGACCAGATAGTAAAGTAAAATATTTGTATTTAATGCTCTGGCCACATAGGTCTTTAAACAACAGCAAATGTTTCCTGGCTTAAAAAAAAAGTCAGCACCTGTTTGCATGGCCATAGAAGGCTCTTCATGATCTTGCTTCTGCCTACCTGTGTGGCCTCACTGCCAGACACTCCCCTCCTCCAGTTAATGTTCAAGTAAACACTGTACCAAGCAAAATACCTGTCCCCACTGCTCTCGGCACATGATCAGACAGAGGCAGGAAACAACAGAGCAGAAAATAGAGTAAAATTATACGAAAGAACATTCCTGTGCCATTCAGCCTTACAGTTAGTCCCACGCAGAATCACGTCTGTGCCTCACCAGTGTAAATGCTTTTAATCCCTCGATCATTTGCCACCGGGAACATCTTCCTCTTTCCCTCCCCAGCCTTCCTCTTTTAATTCTCTGCTTCCTTTTTTCCCTTTGACTCACAAACCAATTTTTGACACCAGTCTATCAACATAAACCAGTCTATGTTGGCTCTGATAGCTTACATTATGATTTAGTACATGCGAGGATGAGAAAACAATGATTTTGTTTTTAAAGAAATTAACAGAGTTCCTCTTGTCATCTGGTCAGTTCTAAGGAAAGAGAATTTTAAAATTTGCTTTATGTATTATATAAAATAAATAATAACAACATAGTACTACTTCTGGTGGGTTTAAAGTATCTTCAGAAATTCCTTGACACTACTCAGGATGAGGAGGCTAATTCCCCTTTCTTGGATTTGGGCAGAACCCAACTCCTTGTTTGTAAAGAACAGAACACTGGCAAAGTCCTAGTGGTGTCCAGCATTGAAGTCCAGGTCATACAAGGCACCACTGTATTCTCCTTGCTTATTCTACCTTAGATTGCTCACTCTGGGGAAAGCTACCTGCCGTGTGGTGAGGGCACTGAGTAACTTACAGAGAGGTTCGCACAGCAAGGAATTAAGCCTCCTGCCTCTTGGAAGTGGACACTCACACACAAACTGAGCAGTCCCTGCCCACATCTGAACCAGAAATACCCAGCTTGTTAAGCCATTCCAGAATTCTTGAACCACAAAAACTAACTGTGAGATCAAAAACGCTTGTTCAGAATCACTTAGTGTAATTCATAAGGTTTCAAGAGATACCCAATATTGTACTGCTGACCATGAAATAATTTGTAGTAATCAAAAGATCTGGAATTCTAAATCCAGATCATTTTCACTCTATTTCAGCATAATCACTCAAAAGCAAAATTAAAAAATGTTACAAGGTTACTATCTCACATTCTTTAATTTAAATTCAACATAGATTACACATTTTCACTCATTGACAGAAGATGATAGACGAGAAGCAAGCAAGGATTTTCAGATACGAAATGAACATAAAACTTTACATAATGCAAACATCAAGACAGTAAATGAATTAAAAAGGAACGTAAATTATTTAACACTCCATGAAGCGATTTATCTAAGTACTTTTACCATAGATGATTGAAGTGTTTGCATATATACATATATATATAGAAAGAGGGAGGGAGAGAGAGAGAGAAGGCAGCAGTTTCATTGACAAGCACCTTAGCTCTTTTAAGAATGTATGAAAACATGGAAATTATTTAATAGTCAAAATCCACCCAAGGGTGTAATTACGCAGTGTTGGCTCAGATATTGTACAAAGAAATTGTTTATGCTTATCACCAAGGGGTTCCAGATCTCTAATATTCACTATTCCCAAAATTACATTTATAAATAATCTATTAATTTAAAAATGTGATGTATTCCAACAAGTATTGGAATGATTATCTTGAACAGACCAATGAAGATAAACCTATTCTTGAATAATAAATAGCATTTGGTATGAAGCAAATTTCCTGAGCATTAAAAATAGGATATTTGGACATGTAGAGCCTGCCAGTCTTAGGCCTTTATTCACTTTTTGTTCTTCTCTTGGACCTACAGTGTAGACTCAGGGATTTCACCTATCAGCACTATTTTTCACCTGCTGTTTTTAAATATTTTTTGTCTTATGAAAGTGTTAATGTCTTCTTTGTAGAATACACTTGTTTATTATTTAAAGGGCAATACAGAAAAGGTAAAAGAAAGGCTCATCACTATCATGACACTAAGTCCAGAACAAACAAATTGTGTGAAGAACGTCTGTTTTGTTTCTAAAACAAAGTTACAAAAAAGACTATTGCCTGAGAACAATCACAATTTATAAGCTATTAAAAACATACCAAGTCAATCCTTCAAGACTAAAATAGATCCAGATCAACTGAGTCTACTACTATTCTGCTTATTTTTGTAGTTATAATTTCATCTATTTCGACTTGTTGAAGGACAACACATAAAGCTGTAACATTTGTTTGCTCCAACTTCACCTGTCAAATTTAAGACAGGACCAGTCAGCCCTGTGGGCCTGGATCACAGGCCAGGGTCTCCTGTCTCCGCTCTCCATGGGGCGCAAACGCTCATCCCGGGAGTGGGCGTTTCCTCCCGTACGCCTGTGGTCAGACACAGGAGTAAACACAGCATTCAGCTTTCATTCTGCCGAGGTATATCCCCAATTCGCGATGCTTCTCAACTCGGACATTGATTATCAGGCTCTTTTAAGATTTATCTTGCTCACCTGCATGGATACTGAAGTTCTGGTGTATAAAATCGAGCTCTCCAAATTGAAAAAAATTCAAAGCAAGTATCTTCCTGGCTTCACTTTTTAAAAAAGTCTTTACTGCCTAGACCAGTGCCCTACACATTTCAATGATTCAAGAATTACTTGTCAAAATAAGATACTTTAGAGAAAAGCAAATAGGATTATTTTTTAAATGAAAAGATAAAGTCCTAAAGCTTAAATTTTAGACATTTACTTTCATAAATTTTGCAGTTGGGATGATACATCCCATCATATTTATGTCTTGTTTTGTGACTTTTTGGGAAGCATTAAATGGTCTTGATTCATCAAAGTATCTATCTCATTTAATTCCCACAAACAGTAGCTGATACAAAAATATTTTCAAATTTTTCTTAAAAGGAAGATACATAAAACTAGGTATTTAGCTAACATGTTCCACCATCATGTTGTGAAAAATTATCACAAATCTTCCACTGTAACTTTCATGATAATTTGCATCAAGGAAAGCAAGCACATCATGTTTATCTCACATGAGTTTATCTCATTGTATGAGATAAACTCATACAATAAAAATGAGAAGAGCGCTCTGATTCCAAATTGGACTTCTACTTCACAACTGGAGTAGATATTCAACCACAGTGTTTCAGCCTCAGCTGAAAGACTCTGTTGGATATAATCTCCAGCTCAGATCAAAGAAATCAGAACTTGCATTATTTGATTATGTCCTGACTTCCGGCTCCTGCTTCTCTCAGAATGGTCTACAGGGAAGAAAATCAGTAGGCCCGAATGACATACAGATCTCTGAGTAAGAGTTATATCTAGGGTTGGTTACGTTGCTGCAGTGCCTATAAATAAAAAAGGAACACTCATCTCCACCATGCCACAACAAGCTATACTTCAGGGGAGGGCTGTATTTCAGAAATAGGTCATCTGAGCTGGAGGGAAAGAGTTGAATTTCCCTGTACTTCTTTATTAAACATAAAAGAATTCTGTCGGGTTATAGAAATAACTAATGTCAGTGACAAAAATACAAGCTGGTCCAAGTCCTTAGGTCTGAGAGACATTTAACAGAAGTCCTAAAAATCCACATACTGTCTGCAAGTTTTCTCATTATGTTTCATGTGAGTATCAGAGTTCTTCTCTGGAGTACACAGATTAATATGAAACATGGTCCTGTAACCCTTCTGTCCCTGGTAAAAAAAACCTCCTCATAATTCCTCTTCAGACACTACAGAGGATGTGACAATGATATCTGTCTGTCTCTGTCTCTGTCTCTTGTCCCCTGACCCCCACTCGCTCACACACTTTTGGAAAGAGTTTCTCTGTAGAGGAGTCTCAACACTGAGGGGCCACCTGAAGCCAGCCACACATTAGTCGCTTTACTCTCTCCCCCTGCCAAAGCGACACTCATTTAAAGGGTGAACAGTGTGGCCATCATCTCTGGCAGAATTTTTTAAAAGCTTCTTCTCCGTATTATGACCTTGTAGTCAAACTTCTTGGATTTGAATGTCAGCTTTGTCAGTTTTTAATTATGGGACTTTGAGCAAGTTTCAGTGGAAGTAAGATAATGACCTTCTTCGATGGTTGTTATGAAGGTTAAATGAATATCTGAAAAGTCTTTAGAATGATTTCTACAGGACTTGTTCAACAAATACCACATTCACTGTTTTCTACACATAAGGCAGTTATTTCCAAAGTGATATGCAAAATTCTACTTCATATCCCCCAACCACTCTCACACAGCCTGGACTGGCTCTCTTCTCTTTCTTGATTAATATTTCTTTTTGCCTTTATTCATTTCCTCTAGCTAGAAGCTCTTTGACCTTTTCAAAATAAATTATTTTAGCCTTCCTAAGCTTTTCTAGCTTTGTTTTTGTTTTTTCAATTTGCCCATTAATCCGAAACTCTCAGACAGGGGGAGGGAGAAGATTACAAAAACATAGCCTCTATGATGTTTTCCCCAAAAATCTACCATCATAGAAGTTTAGAAAGAGTTATGATCCCTACTTTGACACAGCACTGCTGTATATTACACTTTAGAGTATGACATTAATGAAAAGAACCTGTGAAAAAATATTTAATTAGCTGAAATATTTCACAAGAAGCAGTAAATACAAAGCTTAGATATTTTAGTGAATCTTAAAAATCTTTCAAATTTTCTGGTCTATATGACGGGTCCAATTTTAGTATTTGATATGCATCTACTCCATTCAAACAGCTTTTCAAAGCTGGACGTCCTGTGTTGGAAAACCTCTGTCACTAAAAGGTATCAGAGTGTTCCGTAAACATTCAATATATAGTAATTCAGTAACCATAGTTCTTTTTATGTTTCCAGACAAGTAGCTGGATTGGTGTTGACTTACTCAATATAGTTGAACTTACACAAAGACAAGATACCAGATGCATTTAACTTCACTGGTGAGAAAAACAGTGAAAAGTACCTTTTTAAAAAATTTAACATTAAGTCAGGGCCTGCTAGGGTTATCATTTGTTTCCAGTTGACTGAGTACAATGTAGCTAACAACATCTGCATACAATTTTTTCACATTCATTGTCTTTTTTAGGAGCTCTGCTAGTTGTGTCTCTTTTTAAAAAACACTATGGGGAATTTACTGATCACTTGCAGGGTGCCAGGAACTCTGATAGGCCCTTGTACTCTTGAATGAGTTCAGTCTTCACAACAAGCCCTTTGATTACCCCCATTCTGCAGAGGAAGAAAGTGAAGCTCAAAGGGATTAACCAGTTCCATCCTGGTTAGTCATCAAGGAAGTGGTGAGACGGGATTCAAGCCCAGAGCAAACAATTTTCACAATTATTCCCAAAAGCCAAACTAGGACTCTACATTTTGATTTCGAAACTTTCATGAGAGAGAGACACAGAGTTGCATGCACATGCGAAAGCCAACAGTGACCCGGGTATGTTTACATAGCTATAAATTTAGAGATAATTCTGGAAGTCATATACTGTATCTTGTTATTGGCCTTGATTCTTGCTCAGCCGAGTTACTCTTTTATACTACAACTGCTGCACTGAGAGTCTATCTACTTTTCTGTTTCTCTTCATTCCTTTCTCCTGAAGAAGTAATTCTCACAGGAAATAATTTCAAACTGGGCCACGCAAATCTGGGAAAAGAGGCAGCAAGAGGAGAAGAGAGAAGGTCAGCAATACATTTAAAAAGCTGTGTTTTGGAAACCCTCTCTTGATTAAAGGGACTCAGTCTCCAGTGAAGTCACTGAAGGGATTTTTTTTTTAATCTCTTGGAATGCTTGGTGTGAGTGAACTCTTTTGGAAATCAGTGAAGAGCCCAAGCTTCTTACCAAGTTGTCACAGGGTAAAACAGAGGCAGTAAGAAAGGGTACAAAGGCACAGGGAAGGTCAGAGAAAGCTCAAAAGCTCAACAGAACTCTGAGGGAGAACTCTGGACTCCTGGTACCTGCAGTGGAGCTCACTTTAATCAGATCTGCATTCGAGTAATCAAATTTGAGTCTTCCTCACTAAAGTGGCTAGAATTAAGATGTTAAGCAACTTGATCTTTCCTACTTTGCTGGTAAGAATGTAATACAGAACAGCCACTTTAGATGTGAGTTTGAAAACTTATCAGAAGATTAAACACATATCTGCCATACAACCTAGCAATTCCCCTACTACATATTTACCCAAGAGAAATGGAAACACAAGTTCATACAAAAATCTGCATGCAGACGTTGACGGCAGCTCTTATCAGAACAGAAAGAAATTAGAAAACCCCAACTGTCTATCAGCTGCTACGTGAATAAATCATTGTGATACATATCTACACTACGAAAGAAATCATTTAGTAATAAAAGGGAGAATTAATGATACACATGACAATATGGGTGAGTCTCCCAACCACTATGCCCAGAGAAAGAAGCTAGATACAAAGCCCACATACTAATTGAGTCCACCTTTATGGCATTCTCAAAAAAACAAAAAACAGTGACAAAAGCAGATCAGTGATTGTCAGGGGCTGAGAGTGGAGGGAAGAGGAGGAGATAAACTGCAAAGGGGGTTAGGGAGTTATCCGAGGTGACAGAAAGGTTCTGTCTCTTGATTGTAATGGGGTCACATGACTGTATACACATTTATTAACGCTCACTGTACACCTGTGAACTGTCTTCAAAAATACAGTGACTTTAAATTACAGTAAAAGACATATTTGCTAGTAATCATAAATGTCGCTAGTTGCGATGTCATGTCTACCTCAATATCCTCAAACAATTCAAAACGTTTACCTTTCCTGGTCACCTTGATTTACAGGAAGAGCCAGAAGTCACATGGTACAAGATCTGGGGAATAAGGTGGATGGGGAACATCATAATGTTTATCTGAACCTGCCTGTCCATTGGATGGTACTTGGGAGAAGTCTTCTCTATAATTTCAACCACACACTATAAAGACACTAACGAAAGAGAAATTCGAGAACTGCTTCAGAAGGTGGTAAGAATGATGGGACAAATGTATTTAAAGTAAAAGGTAATATTTTGAGGGGGATAATTTTACTGTAATACATTTTAAAAATATAAACATTTACTGTATATTTTGATCATGCCCTATATCTATGGAATTTTCAGAATGTCTCTGTATTTCCTCTCTATTGGCAAAGCAAGGAATACAGCATTTCAACACAATAACACTGAGAAACAGAGGAATGAGATGTCGTAGGAGGCAGCTGGAACTGGGTTGGGTATAGTGTTTTCATTCCACACCTGTTACAAAGCAAGTTAAACAGAACTGTGATCAGTAGACCTTGGACATCATCAGTTTAGTACTTATTAGAAAAGACTCTCATGTTCCATCTAAACCTAATGAATTCAGAATCTGCCTTTGAATAAGACCCCAGGTGATTCCTATGCACTTAAAGGTTTTAGACGCACTGATTCAGTGTTTTAGGAAAATTCCCAGGGCAGGGGTATACAAGGTACACTGAATGGAAACTGCCTGCAAGTCTGGAAACCCCTTACGAGAACATTTAAAAAGCTCAGACATTGGTTCGAGATCTGAATTATGGTGCAGGGAGAGCAAATGAAAAGAAAGAAACTGAAATGGGAAGAGCTAACGGAAAATAAATCAATGGAAACTGGTAGCAGAGTGGATGGAGAAAAGTACAGAAGGGTGTCAGACTATAAATCAAGTACAGATGCTCCTTGACTTATGATGGGGTGTTACCCCAATAAGCCCAGAAAACACTGAAAACATCCTAAGTTGGAAATGCATACACCTAATCTACAAACATCCTAGCTCGGCTTTGCAGTTCCCTGTAAGACACCACTTGCTTGCCCTCCAGACCAGGTGGCTCTCTGAGGGCTTTAGGATGCTGCTGCCACCCTGCATCATAAGAGTAGGATATCCACTGCATATCACTAGCCTAGAAAAAGATCAAAACTAAAAATTCAAAATAGGCTTCCTACTGCTGGTATATTGCTTTTGCACTTTCATAAAAAAAAAAAAACTTAAACAAAAACAACTCAAATCATTGTAACCTGGGGACCATTTGCATTTCTAATACAACCAGAAGTGGTTCTAGACCTTGGGCATAAATTATGGTAATCACTTAGGAACTTTAGGCAACACTGAGCCTGGGATCCAACTCCAGAAATCGTGATTTAAGGTCCAGCCTGGATATTAGAATTTTTAAATGTTTCCCAGGTGATTCTAGTGTGCAGTTATGGCTAAGAGCTATAAATCTTACAATCTATTTGCTTTCACTAAGAGCAGCGATTCTCAACCTTGGTTATGCTTTGTACTTACATGGGGAGCTTTAACTATACAACAGCACTCTGATCCTATTCTTAGATATTCTAAATTAATGAGCATTGATGCTTAAGTTTAGTGCCAACTTGTGTTGGTTTAGGGATATCCAGATACCTGGAAAATGTTATTTCAGGGTGTATTTGTGAGGGCAGTGCAGGAAAAGAAACAGTGTTTGAACCAGTAGAGAGGGCGAAAGACCCTTCTCCAATAGGCGGACATTACCCACTTACCCAGTGGATTCAGGGCCATGATAGAACAAAAGGGCAGAGGAAGAGAAGAGGTGTCCCCTCTTTTGGAGTGGGTCTGTCCATCTTCTCCCACCCCCACATCACAGCCCTGGTCTTGGGTCTTTGGACACTGGGACTCACAGCAGCAGCTCCCCAATTTCTCAGACCTGAGGACTTAGAGGAAATTCCACTGCCCAATTTCCTGGCTCTTCAGCTTTAAGACAGAAAATCCTACGACCAATTCCCCTAGTAAATCCCCTCATATATCTATATGCATCCTCTGAAATCTGTTTCCCTGGAGAACCCTAATACAATTTGTAACTTATTAGAATTCCACAGTTGGTCATGTTGTGCAGTCAGGATAGAGAATGCACAGTTTGCTCAGTTTAATTGATAATTTAGTCACCATTTTATTTCGAATAAGTGTAAAGCGAAGAAGTAACTCAGTGGTAGCAGAATCTAAGTTTTCTAGTTAGGTAAAATATAAATGAAGACATAATTCATTTTCTTGTTATGATGCCACACAGAAATTTACACAATTAGAATTAACTATAATTTCCTTTAAGATTTTTTATTTGTATTGTCAGTGTTTATGATACGTAATAATTACATTCACATTAGGGATCTGGTACATACACACATTGCATCTTGATCATATTCACTTCCCCCCACCCCTACGCTTCTGTTTTCCCTTTCTTGTCTCCATAAGGTCAACCTCCCTGTTTCCTTTGTTGTTTCTCATAGAAGCAAAAGCATGTGATATTCATCTTTATTTGCCAGTGTTGGGGATTGAACCTTGAGCCTTCACACTGAGTTACACATCCAGTCCTTTTTATTTTTTATTTTGAAACAAGATCTCACTAAAGTCATTAAATTACAGACTGGGCTCGAACTTGGGATCCTCCTGCCTCAGCCTCCTACTGGCTATAATTTCTATTTTTCAAAATTTTAATTTGAATGCAAAGGAATCAAGTGATGATCATTACAACTGGTTGACCATTTATGAAATGAATGTGAGTCAGATGCTTAAAATAAAATATGAAATAAACTGATTCTAATCATAACCATAATTACATATCTTAAAAGAGCAAGGCACTCAGAAAGAGAGGAGGTAGAAAATGACATGTATAAAGTTTATTCTAAGACAAAGACCATAGTAAATTCTCTATCAGGATTCAACCCTATAAAGTAAATAGAAAAAAAAAATCAAGCAGCCATTTAAATTATTTATACATTAATTTAAAAACCAACTCGTCATTGCAGCATTATTTCACATTATGTGCAAAGTAAAAACAATTTTTTTCCCAGAAAGAAAACAGTATTTCCAAATGACCTTTTATAAAATGAAAAATTGGCTTACCTCTTCCCTGTGATTCTTAATTGGCATACAAAGAATACTCTGTGTCTTGTAACCTGTAATTTGGTCAACCTCTGCATTGAACCGAGGATCCTAGTAAGCAAAAAGAAATTTAATTTAATGACTGACCTGCGCAAAGATCAATTCAACCTTTCCAGTTTATCAGATTCCAGATATGTAACCTTTGACTTACAGTGTTACTCTGAGTATCAATTTTAGCATTAAGAAAGGCATCCAGTCATGGAAGTACATATAACCTTTGACGAAGATACAGCTAAGGTTTTTAGCAGCTATGTTTGAGAAACAAACAAAAATCCCAAAACCAGACTTGAACAAACATTAAAAATAAAAGACACTCAAAATATTAACTAATTAGAGAGTCGAATCATTTATAGAAAAGTGGCATCTCTCAAATTTTGTGGTACGATTTGTCTGTGCCCATCTGTCTCACTGCCTGATTTTACTATGTGATCCACAGAAAAGTGTCTTCTAAAACCTTTTTCTAAAAACCTACCACCTCCAAGACACCTTTCCACCAAATGGCCTCCTCTGTAATTGTTTTTGTACTTCCTCGGTATTCTCTACTAAAGTATCCCAGGTTTTCATAAGAATTCTTTTTGTATGTATAAAAAAGATGTATGGACTCAGTTTGTCAGGAATTTCTTAATCTTTTGAATCGCGCTCTCTCTCTCTCTCTCTTTTTTGTTTTTGCAACACAGATTATAAAAAATCACAAAGGATTTCTGAAAGGTAAAAAGTTCTAAATGTGAGTTACAGAAAGGTACAAGGTAATTTTCAACTAAACGTTACAAAGATCTAAAGTTAGGCTGTAAACTCTATGAGTTTTTTAAAATTCATGACTACATCCCCAATACTTAAGTTTTTGTTGAAACGAATGAGGGAATTCATTAACAAACAACACCACAGTTATCAAAAGTCATCATTTCAGCTTATTACAGTATAGCTGTAAAGCAAAACTTGTCAGGCAAGAGTGAAACCACAGTGAAGAAAATCAACAGATACAATACATGGTATAAAGTCAGAATGGGAACAGGCATTCCAGAACATAAACATCTGAATGAGTGTTGCTGTCTTCAAAGCAATAGCCTTGGGAACTTACACACTCAATCTAATAATAGCATCATTGCTCCAAAAACTCTGCATTTGGAATTCCCTTCAGAGAATACGGAATATCCACATTGGAAAATCGTCATCTTTGAAGGTCATTTCTATTTTTTCACTAAATTAGTTTAGAGTCGTGCAAAGCCAAAGCTGTGAATGAAGTAGGTGATTACATTAGATTTTGTCAAATGGGGTCAGAAATGAGGCCAACTTTCCCCTGAGAGAGCCAAACTTGGCTTTAAAGATATTTTCAGGAAGAAAGTTATAAAATAATGGAAAATCAGCATAAATATTTTGTTATACATATTACAGTATTTTTGTCTTTTCCGAGAACATGCTCAAGTTTATATTAATTGAGATACACAGAAGGCTGCAGCTAAATGTTTCTAGTGAAACAGTTCTTGTTTTATCTTTAAATAGTTTGGCATTTTATCTTCACCTTGCAAGGGTTCTAAGGAAAGTAGACGGGATACTGATAACTGATTAATTAAAGCCATGAAAAATGATGGTCAAATAATGAATTATCTTACAAACTAGTAAGTCAAAATGCAAATAAAAATGCACCTTCTGAAATTATTTTACTAATGAATACTAGAATTGCAAGACCAGTTTATCAAGAAGACAATTTAACTCAACTAGCTTATTAAGGGAGTAATTGACTGATGGAAATTAATAGGACTTTACAGTTTGGGGGGGGGGTCAATTATTAGGTTAAAAACACCAGCAACCCTGGATGTTTCTCACCATCGAAATGAGTGGGAGTGAACGTACCCTTCAGACGCTCTTTGAGTGAAATGGCTACCTCAGTGCTTCCTTTAACAATGTCAGTGCAAAGGCAGTGAGTCGGCGCTGAGGACTTTGTGACATTTCGCGTCCAGGAAACCCCAAAGAAAACCTGGAGCGCTACTGTTACTGCAATTATTCTCTTCAGTGCTTATGAGACATGACTGTAAGAAAACATACGAGCACTGGCTATCACTTGCATCACAAAGCAACTGGCACTGGACTTACCTCCCTCAGAAGACAACCGTAAGTCTAGACACAGACACAGACAAAATAGAGGGGAAAGACACATGATTATGATGGGACAAAGTGGCTTTCTGCCTTGAATACTTTCTGTTTTGGAAAAGGCCACCCACATAGAGCAACAGTTTCAACAAGACCTGAAAGAAGTTCCAACTTCTGAAGTGGCTGGAGTTTGTAACTCAACATAGAAATGTTACCTTAGAGAGGTCAGAGGAGATATGGGAAGAGAGGGCTGCAGTACAGGTCAAAGTTCTGAGAGGATTTGCAAAACTTGGCTGGCAAACTCTGAAAGCTGAATAATGATACCAGGTAGGAGGAATTAACTAAGCCCTTCAGACATTCCAACTGACACAGAAAAGGTACGGGGTACACCTGACAGGTGAGGATATTCCTAAGACTAAATTTTAAATTGGAATACATCCGCCATAACACAGTAAGACCAAGCCTCAGAAGATCAAGAAGATTTGCCAGTAATACTACTGCCGGCCAGAACAAATCTCGCTCCACAGCAAAATACACATAATGTCTTCTATACAATAAAAAAATGACTATCTATGTGAAGAAACAGGAAAATGCAGCTAACAGTGAAGAGAAAAAGTAGTACATAGAAAATGACCCCTGGATGATTCGAATGTTGGCATTCTCAGACAGGGGACTTTAAAGCTACTATAACAAATGTATTTAAGGACATAAAGGAAAATCTAGCAATAATAAACAGATGTAAATCTCTGCAAAGAAAAGAAAAATTCTTAAAACAGCTAAATGAAAATTATGGCATACAATGCATTAAACAAAAAGTTCATTGATAAATTTAACAGCAGACTGAAAATAGTCAAAGGGGAGGGGATCAGTGATTATAGATCAAGAAGAAGTACCTGCTCAGACAAAAGACTAAGAAGAGGACAGAAAACATGAACCGTTAATAGTCTTGGTACTTTCTTGGGCAATACCGATTGGTTTAACATGTAAAGTATGGAACTGGCATCCCAAAGAGAACTGAGTTTAGGAATACTTAAATATATATGAAAAAAATTTTTCCAACGTTGATGACAACCTTACACTTGCACACTTAGTGTGAAAACAATAATAAGGTGCCGCATACAAAGTGGAAATGATACAAAGAAGAGCCAAACCCTCAAGAAAAAATGAAGACTAAAAATAAAAAAAGAGGAGGACTCTTAAAATGTTGCAACTAAACCACTATCAACTGAGACTTAGGTATGCTGTGAAAATAGCCTTCAAAAATAAAAGCAAAATAAAGCCATTTTCAGATAAACTAAAAGTGCAAGGATTTGTCACCATCAAACATAAGACATGCTAAGGGCTGTTTTACCATCTGCAGGGAAGGATGCCTACAGAATAAAGAGCTAAGAGCTTGGCTTGGATACATGAGCAAATACATAAATGATAAGGAAGCTTGATTTTTCATTTGTGGATAAGTAAACACCAGATAGAGAAAAGAAGAAGAACAATAAGGCACTTTGAAGCGCTGTACTGAAATTAGAGGAATCAGCATAAATCCAATGTTTGAAAGATAGTAAGTAGATAAACTAGAAATAAAATATAGGTGTGGGTGGACATTCATACATTTTTCTTAGTTCTGGCTGCTCCCACCAGCAGAAATTAACACAAACTAGAAATAATGAGCACATCTAGTTCCCCTACTTGGTTCCTAAATATTATTCCCTCCACTAAAAGGAACCAGGGCTCCTTGGCAAAAAGAATGACTCAAAGGCTGGGCAGGAAAATGATAAGACACGTCTCAAACATTTTGATAAGGCAGAAACTGACAAAACACTTAAAAGATCATGCAGATGTATCACAAAGACACAAAGAGTCAGCAAATGTTATAGCATCTGTACATAAAAAAATAAAGATAATAGATCATAACTCATTAAGTAGAAAGCCATGAGCCCATACTGACACTGGGGAAGGCAAAACTCTTCCTTATACTAAAATCCCAGATGCTGGATAGCATAGAAGTAATGGGAGTTAGGAAACCAGTGAATGATAGAACTGGTACCACTGTAAAATCAACTTTAACGCCATGAATACTAGGGTAAACTTATCACAGGTGCTCCTTGAAAAGATATACTAAGATTTGTGGCATAATGAAAAATGCATTTGCTTTTTGTCACTAGTCCCTGGCACAGACCTCCTAAAATTTAGAGAATTTCTGCATGACAGGAGAGAATTTTGATATCCATAAAAAAGTTCCTCCAAGCACACCTGTATTCATGCTACAGTGATGGCACTAGAAGACCCAACCAAGTCGGTCCCACTACCAACATTTGGGAAGCTAAAGAGGTTGGAGGTTGAATCCAGCCACCAATGGCCAATGAATTAATTGATCCCGCCTACTTAATAAACCCTCAATAAAAATTCAGGAAATGGGGTTGGGGAACTTCCGGGTTGCTGAACCTATCAGAGCCAGTGTCCTGGAAAGAGCCAGGAAGCTCTGTCCTAGGCCCCCATGCCTTGTCCTGTGCATCTCTTCCAACTGGCTGTTTGCAACAGTCTAACAAAGCCCGAACTGCAAAGCTAGCGCCTTCTGGGGTTCTGAGAGTCATTTTATTAAACAAGTGAATCTGAGGGATGTCATGGGCACACCTACACTGCAGTCAGTCTGGAAGAAGAGCAGCCTGAGGGTTCCTGTGAGAAAGGTGGGAAGCTGTGAATTCCTGTGGGTCCCCTGGAGATCCCATCTAGGGCTGGTGTCTGAAGAGGGCAGTCTTGTGTGACTGAGAACTTGACCCATAAGGTCTATGCTGGCTCCCGGATCAGAACCAAACTGGATTATGGAACATCTAGCTGGTGTTGGAGAATTTGCTGTTGCCTGAGAAAACAAGCAAGATTAATATGTGCGACAATCCTCCTAAAAGGGCCTAGTTTAAATTGACTCATGAAGGACATTCTACAAAATAACTGGCCTTTATGCTCCAAAAGTATCCAAAGTCAAGAAAGATGAAGAAATGCTGATACTTTTCCAGTCTGAAAAGAAACCAAAGAGACATGACAACTACGCACGATATGTCATCCTGGATTAGATCCCAGATAGGAAGGAAAAACTAATAACCATGTAAACCTTACTTATTATGGAGAAAACTGACAAAATTTTTATGCTGGACTATTAAAAGTATTGTATCAGATAAGATACATAGCACTGTATCAGTGAGGAACACAGAATTTCCTAATTTTGATTAATTTTATCATGAGGCAGGTAAGATAATATTCTTATTAAGAGATACACAATAAAATAATGAAACAAGTCTCTGACTATGTTGTTCAAAAAATAAGTGTGTATTACTTATTAGAAAATGAGTGAGAGAGGAAATGATAAAGTAAACGGGACAAAAACCAAGTAGAGAATCTGAAAGGTATATGAAAATTTCTTATACTTGCCAAGTCTGGCAAATTTTCTGTGATTTCAAATAACATCAAAATAACAATAACCAAAATAAAAGATGGAAATAACACAAAGGACTTGGAAAATTGAAAGCTGATTTTCTTCCACAAAATGGTGCTTTTATGATACCATTACTAAAACTGATTGGAACATTGAACAAGCACGGACACAGCAGTTCCCAAAATGTGTTCTCTGGGGCACCATTACACACTGAGAGTTCAGTAGATTTATCTAAGTTAAAACAGTTGCTAGTTTTCTTTTCTCTTATAAAATTTATGTTGGAAATAATTTTATTCATTAGTAGTTCACTTGGGTGAGTTCTTATCATTCAGGAAAAGTAACCTGATAAAAAATGCTTTAAGTGGAAAAGGAGACCTGCAGGGCAAGAGAAGGTGACCATTTGTTTCTCTGCAGAAACACTGAAGGGAAGGGAAGAGGCAGGGGCTCCATGCTGCGGTCCTTCCCTAAGGATCCTCTGGCTCTTCTCTAGAAACCAAAAAGCCCAAGGGGGGGGGTCTATCCTGGAGAAACAACAGTCTGAGTTCTGCATCCCAGTTAATTTGGGACAAAGAGGGATGTTTTGACCACATAAATCTGTAAGACATAGGAATTCTTGGGGAGGCTTAAGCCTTCCTTTGGACATAGGGACAAGGCAATGCTTGCTAGGTACTGGATGATAACTAGTTTCTCATAGGAGAAAAACACCAGATTTGTGTCATTTTAATTCATTTTGTGTAGCAAAGTTTTAAAAAATGAATCCAGTATTGGTAATTCTTACAATTAATTTACCTCTAAGATTATGTTTTGGCCTGGTGTGGAGGCGTACTCCTGTAATCCCAGCACTCAGGAGGCTGAGGCAGGAGGATCATTGCAAGTTCAAGACCAGCCTGGGCTAAAAAGTGAGCCCAAGGCCAGCCTAAACTGCATAATGAGACCCTGTCTCAAAGACCCTCCCGCCCCAAAAAGACTATGTTTTGTCGGGCCAGGGGGATAACTCAGTGGCGTGGTACCTGCCTGGCAAGTTTGAGGTCATGAGTTCGTTTCCGGTACCAAAAAAAAAAAAAAAAAAAAAGATTATGTTTTGTCAAGTCTCTGTTTTAAACTGAGCATTATGATATTTCATAGCCAACTCTTGGTTTTCCACTACGACATGACATCCTTTGAAACATTCTGTGGTCAAATAATTTCTAGAAATACTGTTATTGTGTGGCATTTCTACAGATGAAAGTTGAAATAGGACCCAGAAGGCATGAGAAGGTATTTTCACATAATGACTACTTTCATAAAACACCATGAGTCAGCATTCTGATGTCAAACTGCAGATGAGGCTGATTATCCATTAGCCAACTGACTCCTACTAATAATACCAATGCAAATGACATCATATTATAAATCAGATTGCAGATCAACTCCCATAACTTATAACAAGATTCTTAGACATGAGTAATTTTTCAACACCACCATAAACACTGATCAGGGGTCCAAGGATGAAAGGGCAAAGTAAGGAGTCCACAGGCTAAGGCTTCACCCCAGTAGCAGTGTAAAAGGACCTGGCTGTTTAGATGGTGGTGCAAGAATTAAACCATTATTAACTGCGAAACAAAACACATACTGTCAAAACTTTAAAGATGTTAAGTAGATTAAATAAAATCCATGGCAGCGCAGAATTTTCGGGCCCGGAGACACGTAGGATCACGCAAACAAATGAATGCTTTCTCAGCAAAGCTGAAGAATATTTATGGTCCTACTGTACTTGGGACTATAGTGCCATTGAAAAGTGGAAACCCAGCTGTCACCTAAGACAGGAAGGGAATTCTGCAAATTTGGCAGCAATCCTTCAGCTGTGTCCTTAATACCCCTCTTGGAGTCGGATATGGAGTGACGTTACTACAGAGCTCAAAGAGGTCACGGAGACAGCTCCACGAAGTCTGGTACATTTTCTCAAAGAAAATCAAAACTGAAAAGACTGCTTATCCCAAACAGATTGTGAAACAGTAACTCGGGATTTAGCCTACCTGAACTATCATATCTTGAATCCCGGTCCCTCAGTATTCTGTACCAGCATCATTATTCAGTCATCCATTTCAAAACCTGAATCATCTTTCATTTCTCTTTTCCCCTCTCTTCCACCTCCTATTAGCTGCCAAGTTGAGCAGACTCTTAATTCAACTGAAATCCATCCCTTCCTTGTGATCTTTCAGGCCACAGTGCAGTTTGGGTCCTCAGTTCCTCATACTTAGATTGTTGAAAGAACTGTCAATCCTCCCAGCTTTGCTACTTTTCCTCCTAATTCATTTTATGATTAGCAAGATGAAAACTCATCCTTCTAAGGCATGGTTTAGACCATACCAGTTCCCTTTTCAAAACATCTTCAATTGCTATTCCTCTTAGCTGTGAGTCATGGCTGGCTCAGCCTGGCATCTGAGAGCCCAGTACATTTCTGGCCATGCACTCATAGCTCCTCATGGTCTGTTCTGACTCTGACACCTGCATACGCATGGTCCAACCTCCCTGTCTCTTTTTCAAACTTCCAGCTCTTACATTCAAAGCTTATATACTTCCCACAGTCTGTGTCAAGCACTGCATTCTGGAAGATGCTTTTCTCAATTTCCTAGACTGGAAAGCATATTCTTCTCTGAACTGGACTGCACTTTCCTTGGCATCTATTATGATCTGCCAGAAAGCCGAAATATCTGCTAGAAATTCTATTTATCTATGGCAACGACTATTATTTTTATTCAACCAATATTTATTAAGATCTCTCTGCTGGGTTCTGTAACAGGCACCAGAAGCCAATACAACAATTAAGCCTCTTCAGCTTACATAAAGCAAGCAAGAATTAACAATGAATCATCAAAGGATACTTGCAAAGTAGGCAGGTAGCACAACTCTTCTGTTAAGGAACTAGAAACTACCTTGCAAACATACAAAGTATCAGTTCATTAAGATGGTTTGTTTAACAGTTGCAATTCTAAGAATAAAAGGGATTATTTATATTTATTTATTTATTTATTTATTTATTTTGTCTTTTTGAGACAGGGTCTCACTATGCAGTTCAGGCTGGCCTTGAGCTCACTTTGTAGCCCAGGCTGGTCTTGAACCTGCAAGGATCCTCCTGCCTCAGCCTCCTTAGTGCTGGGATCACAGGCGTGCACCACCATGCCCAGTTTAAAAGGGACTATTTTAAATGGGAAATTTGAAGAAGTTAAAGAGTGTAATTTTTAAATCATAAAGTTCTGTGCATAGCTGTAGCAAAAGCAGAAGTATCAAATCGTTCCACTCAAATATTTCTGTGCAAAAATTTCCATTTTTTTTTTAAGAAAAGAACACCTGTGAGTTTATTTGTATAAAAAAAAAAAGAAAAGATAGGTAGAAAGAAAATCAGACTTTGGTATCCATGGGGATGAATGAATATGATTTACTGAATAAAGATGATTGAGTGAAGGAATGAATGAAAAAAGATTAAACATTGGTTTGTTCTTTTGACAGTTTGGGGGCCTATCATTTTATAATCCCTGTGAAATTATCTTACATTGTGATTACAAACAGTAAGATTTCCCTCAGGTTCATATCCTTGATTGAACTACTCAAGAAGACACTCTGGAATTTAAAAGATAAAAAACTTCTTACCATACATGTAATTTTTAAATATACATGAAAATTATTACACCATGCTTCAAACATCCCTCCATTCACAATTGGGGTCCAGTGTTCCAGCCACATTCTCCTCCCCACGGCCTGCCTCGAGTCCCTACGTACCTCATATGCATCTCTGATGTTCAGGGGCTCACCAAACGCTGCCACGTGTCCCACAATGCCTTTGTTCCACTCCAAACGGATACAGTTATTGGAAGCTTCTTCCAGTGTTGAACCTTCAGCGACATCGAAGAGGCGGCTGATGAGAAACTTGTCGTTGGAGCTGTCCTCGCAGACAAGGAACAGGGAATAGCGGTCAGCAGCGATGAGTCCGTGGATATGCAAGAAAATTTTGTGACATAAAGCTGTGACATCCAAATGACTAGAAATATCTTTTACTAATTCCAAGAGTCTTGAGCACTGGTCCCCTTCATCACTGTCAAACCGCGGGGGGGTTAGAGGCATCTGTTCCTTCTTTTCTGAGTCAGAAAGGAAGCTCACAGTTCCCTCAGAATCCTTGACAACGATGGGTCTGAGCGGGCGGTCAAATTCCGAGGCAGAGATTTTCCTGGTTGGTGTTCCAGGGGCACTGGTGTCTGGCCGAGGACTTTGCTGCGAAGGGCAGGAGCAAGACTCAGCGTGGCCTCGGGTACCTTCCTTGCACACAGGGATGGTGTGAACTCTCTCAGCAAACCATGCATTGACCATTTCTCTACAGAACGGAACAGGCAGACCATTAGGTATTTGAGGAGGAAGGCTAGGACCCCTGAAAGCCAATAGACATCTTTAGTGTAAGGCCACAGTCATTCGCTTAAGTTCTCAGATATAGGAAAAAATTGATACCGCCTCTTTGGGTGTCAAGATGGCAATATCGAACAGATTTTAAAATGCACCTGTCCTTTGTTCGAGAGATTGTGTACATGTGGCAAAAGAGGTACAACCATATTTATTCTGGGACTGTCTGCAACAACAGATAAACAGCAACCCATGCTACTCACAGAAGGCTGACTAACATCACAGCCCATTTATTTATACAATGGGACATTAGGCTGATATTAAACAGTGATTATAGGGACTGGTATAAATAACCTCCACAGGGGCTCAAGTGTAGCTTAGTACGCACAAACCGCTGGGTGCATGTGAATACGTACAATATAAAAGTAAAAAGTAGCAGATGGGATTCAAGAAATATGGCTGGTCGTGATTGATCACTTTTATGGCTGAGGGTGCAATCACTATTTTCCATTCTTTTCCGATGCTGGGGATTTTGAAAAATACTTAATGAGTGATATTTTTTAAAAAGCATCATTTTGTCTCAACTCTTTGAGGCAAACATTAACAATCCTACTTTCTAAATTATGGAGCATATATGGCTGACTCACACCCATTCTACTATCCAGCGGCAAAGCCAGAAATCCTATCCAGGTTTCCTATTCCGGATGCTATGGCCCATAAGGGTACAAAAGTTCCCAGAGGATCGATGGTTGCCATGAAGAAAACACTCCACAAATCTAGTTGAATTTGAAAATCCAATTTAACCAGAGAGGGTATAAAGTGAATAAGATCATTCACAATAACACAATTCTTTAATTCATTGTATCAGATCATGAAGAATGGCACACTGTAACACTGAGGTAAAAACACTATTTCACAGGATTTGGAGAACAAAGATTTTTGAGAATAGCATCCTTAAAAGAAATTAACTGCATCCCATTATGTGTGTTTCTTTAGAAACAGGTCATGTTTTACATATCGAAAGCAATGCCCTGAAAGGAATGCATAGTGAATGTGTTTGATCGGAGAGACATTCTGAAGGTTGCCAGATTTAGCAAATAACAATAAAGGACACTGGCTGAAAACAAGTTTCAGGTAAACAATGAATAATTTTTTATCAAAAATAAAATCCGAAATTCAAATGTAACTGGATGTTCTGTATTTTGCCTGGCAACTCCTGTCATTCTATATTGATTTTTTTCTTAACTGAAATTGTTGGTGAATAGACAGCAAAGTTTTATTCAGCGCACCAATGAGTTCCAGGCTCTCAAATTACTAATTGTAGTGTAAGAGTTCAAAGGACATCACACTGTGATCCTGCATATGATAACTGGACTTTTTTAAAGTTCTTGGATTAATAGTTTACAATAAAACTAGCGCATACGATTCCTCCTTAAATCAAGCTCTCTTACTTTACTTTCAAAGCCACACCATATAATATATTCCAGTGGGGCGAGAAGGGGTTGCAAGTCTTTATCTTTAACTGCACAGTCATTAATTGCTAACGATTCTAGGGATTGTAAAGCTCTGAGGGGCTGTTTGCAGCTGAGTTCTGGGTTCCCATTTCGGCATTTGTTATTAATGAGACGTGTGACTAGTAGCAAGCAAGTTTCTTCTTTTGAGTTTCAACTTCATCCTTGGCAAAAAGGTAAAATCCTATTAGTTCAGACCTCTTTATAAAGTGTAAGTTGCTGTCTGTAGCAGGGTATAAGTTCAAGAATAACAAAGTAGCAAGCAGAGGATAATTGTGCTTCCAGCTACAACACGACACAGATG
>RJWT010010980.1:0-23723 GCA_004365215.1 Cuniculus paca | reverse complement strand
GCTCAGTGTGAAAGTCCTGGGTTCAGTCCTTTGTACTGTATGGGAAAAAAATAAGTGGTTGTAAATATTTTGAGTTCTGAGATGAAGACATAGTGTGAAACATGAACGCTAACAATGGATTCCCATCTTCTACTTCCCCTTGATGATGCAAATCTCATCTCCACCTGTGTATTGATTATGTGTCCCTGTGATTGCATTTTTGCACCTGAGGAATAGCATTTCTATTACTGCCTACAAAGAAATGAAAGTACTCTTCATCTAAGTGGATATTTTCAAGTCAGGAATTTCTCTTTTAGTATTTCTAGTCCAAGAGAATAATATACTTCCTGTAATTCAAATGTGTTTTTAAAATGTCTCAAATTAACCCTATCATTGTTGGAGAAAGGGACCCCTTGTGGAGAGAATTCTTTCTCAATATTTGACTGAAGAAACATGGACAGTTTTGAGGAGAAAATATGTTTTGGATAATTTGGGGGAGAATATAAATAATGACCAATATAAACATATCTCCTGTGGTAGTGCCATTATAACATACTATGAAGAAATTCAGCTTACCAATAGATGCTGAAGAGTCAACTAAGACCGATTATTGGTTCCAATTAATTGTTCTGCTTTATTCAGTATTTTCTTTTGATTAGTTTTATTCTGTTTTGTTTTGGCTTGATTTTGCTATATCTGATGGAATGGACAATTATTGTGAGGATAACAAGATATACTATGGTAGCCATTGTTTTCCTACTATCCTGCTTCAAAGTTCTCTACCAATTTCACTGCTTTGTTTTGCTTGGATTTATTGTTTTGTTTTCTCAGATTTTATGATCTTTAAAATAAAAATTTTAAAAGGCAAAAGAAAAAAGTCAAAAAAGACAAAAATCAGCAGTTTGGGAAGATAATGTGTGGAAGACCAATCTTCCATGAGTGACTGATGCTTTGGAAGTCCATGGGATTATTCCAAGTCAAAGTTTCCAATGTATGTTGATCTCATATCACACTAAATCATACTACATTATTAAGACAGTTTCATTAAAACTAAAAAATTTACCTAAGTAGAAATAGTGAATCACTTGTGACTTTGTGAGAACATTTTATTGTGGATATCTCTAGAAGAAAACAATTTATCCATTATACAATTACTTTAGAAAAACAAATTCACTTGGAAGTTGGTTTCAAAATCAGTGATTGAAATTTGCTTTTCAAAATCATTTTCCATTAGGAATTCAAAGTACAGCATAATACATGCAAGTTTATGCATAAATTTAGAAATTCATCAAATTTTACCTCAAATATAGAATAATTCTTTGATTTTGGGTGGTTTGAAGAATTATCTTTTACCTTTTCTGGAGGTTAATAAATTTCACAAAGACTTTTTTAGAGCACAAGATTTTCCAAGCTAAAGATTATGCATGCACATGTCCATATAATCATTTCTTATACGGTATATGCATATAACTTTTACTTCACAAACAAACTTGCAAGATATTCCTAGATGTAAATTACATATGTTAAAGTAGGCTCACAGGAGAGTTACAGGGGTTTTTCTTTGGGAGGGGTATACCAGGAATCAGACTTGGGACCTTGCACTTCCCAGTCAGGTGCTGTGCCACTGGGCTATACCCCTGGCCTAGTGACAGGTTCTTAAGTAAGAGAAGCCTAGAATAGAGGTAAAGACAGAAATAAAGGAGAGATGATAGAAGACAGGGAGAAATTCTTTTTGAAAACAGAGAAGGGGAACAGGGAAAAGTAGAGGAGGGAGCTATAGGAATCCAAATGATGAAGATACGTATGTATGTGCCATTATTCTATCTGGTTCTCCTCCAACTAGTACAGTTCTACACTTACAAACCTCAGTATGCTTACACAGATATAAGGATAGATAGATACATAGATGGATGGATAAGTATAGTGGGCTGCTACTATACTTACACAGATATGAAGGCAGCAAGAAAATACATTAACTGATCTGAAATGATTCTATGGAATTACACTTTTAAAATTCCTGCAGTGGGACTGGGGATTTAGCTTAGTGGCCTAAGCGCCTGCCTGGCAAGCTCAAGGTGGCAAGTTCTATCCCCGGTGCCACAAAAAACAAACAAAAAAAAAACTCCTGCAGTGACTACAATGTTCTCTTGCCATTAGTCTCTATCAATGTATTTTTCCTTAAATTGTTGAAGACCCTGGTGAGCTCTTCAATTATAAATTTACTATCGCAGAAGTCCTGAATAATGAAGCTACCTGCCACTATGAGTTTATGAACGTATAAGGTGTGCACACGTATGCCCCTTTCATTAATAAACCCAGAGAAATGGTAAATTTACTGTAATGTATTGCTCATTAATTTGTCTCTGTGGAAGAATAAAAGGTACAAGGAAAGACAATGGTAGATACACAAAAGATATCCTTTAAGGCTTTTTCAAAGCCAAGACCCTTTTGAGTTGTACGTGATGATAAATGGCCTTGTCTTTGAAAACAAGAATTAAATAAATAAGCCTCATCACTTGCAATTGTCCAGGCTATTCCATCAATTTATCCTTTCACACAGCTTTTTAAAGTACCGGCTAGAATGTTTCTTCTCACTAATTATATTGTCTTTCATTACAAAAACTTTTTATACGCAAATGAACCATTCTTCTATTTTCTTTACAACCTGACTTCTCAAAGGAACCGTCTGTTATCATCTTGCTCAACATCCTTTCACTTTTTAACCAGTTACAATTTGAAGCCCACATTCACTACTTTCTCAATGTTAACAGCATCTAATTTCTGTTCATTTCTCCTAACGTCTCTTCTCACACCTCTGGAACTCTTCTTTCATTGTGGCATAGGCAGTTTCATCCATGTCACAACCAGGATATTCCCTTTCTGCAGCAAGGAACTCAACTCGAATATCACCTTGTCATTTACTCTGCATGTCATCTGGGGTAAACAAAACATTATTAAGTAGCAAGCAGGTATTCACACAAGGGACATTTATTCTTCATTGTCTAAAAATGATGAGTTCTGACTTGTTTGCTTGTCTGATCTTACATCTAATGACAGCCCTGAAGATATTCAGCTTATAGAGTTCCTTTCCTCCTTCAAATGAAAAGATATGTTGGGGGGGGGCACAAAACAAGGACAAGTCAAGATGTAAAACTATCTAAAATCATGAGACAGATACATAGAATAAGAGTCTGTATTTTATTCCTCTGGAGAAAATCTGTCAACTGCAGGTACAAGGAGCTCATGTACTAGATCCAGGAGAAACTGTATAACAAAAAATTTCGATATTCCTTCATAAAATCACAACAGATACAAAAGTGCACCTAATTTATTCTAGACTGTGATATTATAGCACATAATATCAAATTGGCTCTTGTCACTAAACTGCCTTTTTCTGAACTAAGGAGTGTTATAAATTAGAAATCTATAAATGAGTCCAGAGATCTGTCTTTTTCTTGATGTGTCTTATTACTAATTAATAAAGCTTACTTATTCAACTTCCAAAATATGTTCTGCATGGATTATATATTTTTATAAGTGTTGTATTTTACAATATGCAGTGAACATTATAGGTGTTTTTCCTCTATTGAAAACTCTTTGTAAGCATATTTTTCTTGTCTATAATTTATTGATCACAAGGCATTTATTAGTAATACTGTTTCCTATTTCAATAATAAAATGAATGTATAATTTCTAATTGAAATTCTCATTACCCTAATATTACTATTGATTTCTTTTAATTATGAGAAAAATTTATAGTTTGATATTATGATTTATCACAAATAGTGAAAGAAGAAAATGGGTCTATCAAGAAACTGCATTCAATAGCTTGTTCAGTTGTTCCTCTACTGTTAGACATTCATGGCATATAATTTTGCCACTCTTGTTTACTTTCTGAATTCATATCAGCATGGAGATCTTTGTTCATAATATTATCATATGTTGTTTCTTTAGGTTTAACTTTCTCAACTATTGCATCAAAAATGAATAGGAGGCTCTTCATATTGTCAATTTTCTGTTTAATTTTGTATTTCAGTTAAAAATCTCACTTGCATTTTTAGTTTGGAATAAATACAACAAATCTACTTTGATACTACTGGTTATTCATTTTCTTTTTCAGACATTTCTAGTGGTTGTTAGCAGCTGAACAGCTCAGAAAACTAAATTTGTATGCCCCAGGGGATTTTCTAAAGGCCCAAGTCACTTTTGGATATCATATAGGTGGAATGAAACACTTGCAAGTGATTGCCCAATAAATAGTATGTAAGCCATGATTTTGAAGTTCAGCTCCAAGAGATGGATTAGCCAAATGTGCAGTGTGTTGTAGCTGAGAAAGTGGGAACTTCAGTTAGGCTAGATTCCCATGAATGAGTTTCTATCCAGAAAACTACACCTTTCAGCCTGCGCACTAACTCTCCTATTTACCAGTCACTTCACATTCTATTACTCATGTGTCAGCACATCTTCCAAAGAGCCTTGTATTACACTTGCAATTAGTTGGATTTAGCATTAGCAAAAATCTGGCAGCAATGCATATAGTTGCTACTCGCCATATGCAATCACACACTTGCCTCTCTGGTGTAGAAATGAAACAAATAACTTTGCTCTCTTACAATGCACATTTTGTCCTTTTCATTCTTTAATTTTATATTGAAGTGTAAATAGAAAATAGAAAAAGAAATCACAAACCTATCAGAACACAGAACCTAACATTCTAGAAACTACCCCCTGTTCTTTGAATTTTTCCAGGAATTAAGTCTTGGGGTAAACACATTCTTGTCAGAAATCAGAGATGAATTTTGCTTGTCCTTGAGTTTATATTGCTGGAATCATGAAGTTTGCTTTCTGTTTTCCTTTGACTCCTTCCATTCCAATATATGTTTACGAACTTTATGCAAGATTGTTGCACAGTCATACTTTGTTCTCATTTAAGTAAAATATAAACATGCTACATTTCATGTATTCATTAAAACCAGTGATTCAGCAATAATTCCTGAAAATATTTTGTGTTTAAAGTATCTGTGACCATTAATCATGATGTCAGTTTGAAGGTTTCAAGAAAGGCATACCAGAATAGTAAAGCATAGCTCTGGGCATGTCCATTGATGACTGATTTGGAAGGCACCAAACCCAAGAACAAAGTCCCACCCCAGATGAGGGTGATACCAACCAATAGGCTTGCAGCCTGGATGGAATAAAAAGGGAAAGAAGAAGAAAGTGTGCTTATTTTGAAGAGCTCCAGTCTTGAGAAGGTAGATTCCCTACCATCATGTCCTTTGGACATTGCTCTTCAAGTGTTCAGTTTATTCAGCCTTCCAATGCAGATTCACACCAGTGACACTCAAGGGAACCTACAGATCTTGGATCTTCAACTGATTCTGTGTCCTTGATCCCTCTTTTTCTGTGATTTCCATCTTCTTCGCAGAACTGCTACTGGATTCTCTACCTCTGATACAGAAGATGATGAGTGTGGACTCTGCTGACTCTGATCATGTAATCCTACTACATAAATGCCATTACATATTCCACATACATCTTGTATTGATTCTGTTCCTCTTGAGAACCCTAATCAATACAGGATTGTATGTATATATATGTTTGGAATGAGTACAATACGAAGACAAAGATAATGATGTTTAGCAAATACTTCTAAGAATTGTTCCCAAATGCTTTATGAATGAAACTTCCAACAGATTAAATTTTTTGTTGTGATAAAATATATATAGAATGAAATGCATGATTTTTGAATGGGGCATTTTGTGTTATCTCATTATCTAACTTTTGCTTGATATAAATCCATTGACATGATTTTTCTTCTAATGTGCAAGCTTTTAGAGGGATGTGCAAAACAGTTGTGAGGGCTCCCAATCCCTGCCAGAGGCATAAATAAAAGATCCTTAAGAGGTACTAGAGGCAATTCACTTTCTATGTTGTTGCTGTTCTAACTCCCGGGGAATTACTGGCCCTACTAATTGTATCTCTTAAAGTGCTCACAGAAATATCTTTTTCTGTTCATCTCTGTTGTCATTTTCTGAAACAAAGCAACAGTTCTCTCTCTATGATTTCAAAATTCTACTTCCAGGAGACTTAATCAATTTTCTTAATTTTCAGAGAATTACCCTTTACTTTTGATAATCTTTTCTCCATGAATGGCACAGTCAATTGCACTGGTAGAGTCCAAGATTAACACTTCAGTATTTATGCTCTGTTTTCACACTCTCCTCTTGCACTCAAGCTTGGTGTGTGACTTATTTTAAAATGAGAATATGCTAGAATGTTGCTATGCCAATTCTAGCCTCAATTTTCAGGAATTACAAAGCTTCCATTTCTGAGTGCTGAAAAATCCAAAATGTCCTGTCTGAATTCTAGATAGGACCACACGGTCACATGGAGAGAACGCAGTAAGACTGCACAAGAGATGTGCAAGTCTCAGACTCACTCCAGCCCAATTCTTCTGCCCCCCATAAGCTACCCTAGCATCCCTTGGAGGCACATAAGCACAAGGGCCAGGCTCGCCAGCCAGACTTTCCAGTCCTTGTGCCCATCACAGTGAAAACACACATGAACCCATCACCTGTGTGAATTCCTGACCCTAGAATCATAAGAATGATAAAATCATGACTATGCTAAGCCATTATATTTCAGTGGAAAGTCTGTTACATGAAAAAAAGAGTTTCAAAAGATGGGTTGATACCTATGAGGGAGCAATGTGGTAATAAAATCATCAAAATATGCCACCCTGGCCTTAACATCAGGATGCTATTGTGGGACTAAAGAATTTGTCGAGTTGCACATGGTCATGCATCGCGGCAGCCTACCACTCAGGGAGGCTGAGGTAGGAAGATGAGACGTTTAAGCCCAGACTGGGCAGCTTAGCAACTTAGGCAGATCCTGTCCCAAAATTAAAATAAAAAGGGGGGAGGGTCTGGTGATGTTGTTTAATGTGCAAGCCTTGGGTTCAACTACCACTTCTAAAAAAAAATGAAAAGAGAAGGAAGGAAGGAAGGAAGGAAGGAAGGAAGGAAGGAAGGAAGGAAAAGAAAGAAAGAAAGCAAGCAAGCTCAAGAGAAAGTTTAGAGGAGCTACAGAAAAAAAGGGGTGCTTAATGATGCATAGGTAGAATGATTAGCAAAGTTGTCATTTACCATTGTATGAAAGATTTCAAATATGCCCCTAATAACCTTGTGAATATACATATCTAAAAGAATTTCCATCAAAAGGGTTAAAATACCAACTGGTTTCTTTACTTCGCCTATGCCAAGAGAGGTGAGAAGCAAGATGAGCTAAAGGAGGCATTACTTAAGTTCTTTCCATCATTGTTTCGTTCCATTTGAATGTAAATCCAAAATAAGTTACTGGCTTATTTGAGGGAAAGGGAAGTAAAAGTCAAGAAATCACCCAGGGAGAAATCACTATTCCAAATGAAAGAATAGATTTTCAGAAGTTTTTCACTCATTAGCATCATTGCATATTAATAATGAGAGGAACTTGGGAGATCTTTTAGCTTTTCAGAAACGAGTCCATTTACATATATTTGACACACTGGAAATTAATCAAAAGCAGAGGGATAAATTGCCCTGCATCACCCAAGCTGTTACCGGCAGAGCTGAATAGGAAAACTGGTTGAGCCAGCATCCTTACTGCAGTACAGCACTGACGCTTTCTTCCTGGAGCAGGACACAGGCTGGCAGTAGAGACATCTGAGGGCTTCACTGTCAGACTGCACCCAAGCTGCTCAGCAGTGTCGCAGGGAAAAATAATCCAATAGGCTGAAATGAAGAGATGAAAGTGGATCGCAGCAAGAGGCATCAGCTTTCTTGGTATCTTTCTTCCTCCTTATTGTTACAGACATGTTAATGGCAAATCTGCGGAGGTTCTTTTGTGAATCACGTTAGGGCTCCGATTGTTCCAAAAGCTCATTAGCAATTTATGAAGAGCAGAAAACCTCATTTAGCCTTAATGTGAAATCACTTCAGTCTGTCACAAGGGGAAGAATTGCTGAAAAGAGAATTGACCACATACTGCTTTGTTCTTTCTTTAGAAACAAGAAAAAAGAAACGGAGGGAAAAGTCATCCACAGGAAAAATATGATGCAGTAATGAGATATGCGCAAGACTCTGTCAGAGTTAACTCCTGGCTAATGTGGTTTCCTGAATTGGGCTACTTTCTCGTTTGCCTGCTATGGGTAGCACCAGGTAGACTTCATAAACCTGAGTTATCTGACCATTGAAGAGCAGTAGGGACTCTGATTCAGACTCTCATTAAAACAACAAAAGAATTTTGGAAGAATGAGTGCACACTCTGAGATGAGGACTTCATGGAGTTTTTACGTAGGTATTCTGTACACAAACTGATTCTACATAAGTGATCTGAATAACTTCCTGGTGGCTCTATCAAAGAAAACAGGAGTTGTTATCAAGAGTCACTAAAGGGTAAAACTGCTAGGTTAGGTTACTTTTTTGTGTTCTATGTGGGGTTGTCCCATAAGGGGTGTGATCAAGGATTATAGTGTTTTGATTTTTAAAATTATTACAATAAATGACATATTGCCATGAATTCCCCTCAATATAGTCCTCTTACTCTAGATATATGAGGCCATTGTTCACACTTTCCAAAGTGCTCCTGAAAGTCCTTTTTTGTGTTTTAGTGGCTGTCTTAGCATCCTGAATTGTTTCTAAGTATTTACAGAAATTTCTATGAAATAAGGCCGTGTGTCCTCCTCCATGTTATGCACAGGCTCTGGCACTGTGTGACTTCCAGCTCTTCCCCAAAGTCAAAATAACCATGAAAAGGAGATGTTTTGAATCCATTCAGGACATCGAAGCAGCCAGGACAGCACAGCTAAAGACCCACAGGAAAGAGGACTCCAGAGCTGCTGCAGAATGTGCCAAGGACGATGGGATGAGTGTGCTTGAAATGAGTAGATGTACTTTGGTGTGGAGGATTAATGGCAATGTGTCTTTTTCTATAATGTCTTTCAAATTTAAACACTCATCATATTCTTCAATAACACTGCATTCTTGGTCTGTCTTAGGATATCTAGATCTTTTCCCAGAGACCTTCAAACACATTTTTCACACCCATACATTTAGTCAAGTTTCAGTCTTTAAGCACTGGATCTTCACCTGCATTTTCTCCATTGCTCCACTGCCCATTCTGCATTGTGAAACACTGGCTATTCAACCCTGTCACCCAGGAGAGGTTGTGCTGCACTGCAGATCTCTGATGAGTTTGAGTGAACAGCTGCATTATCTCTGCCATGATCATCATTGCCCTGACCTCTTGTTTCTTTTTTTGTTTTGTTTTTATGTACAAAGGCTTTAAATTTTTAAAAGAATATTTAGGTTCAAATAAGTTAGAGAGTAAGGTACAGAGGTCTCCGAAACATTCCTTGTCCCTAAACATGGACAGTACACCCCACTATCAAAGTCCCACGCCTCGATGTTGCATCTGTTCTAATTTATGAATCTTCACTGTCTCAGCGTCAGGACCCAAATTGTATAGATTGTGCCACTTTAGATGTTTTATATTCTTTGCATCTGGACACTATCTGATGACATGTATCCACCATTACAGTAGTATAAAGTGCTTTTTTATTACTCTATTTTCTGCATGCCATGTATTTAGTTGAACCCAGCAATCTTGGGTTTGGTCATATTTCTCCTCTTCCTAAATGTCACACAGTTGGAATCATACAAGTAGTCTTTTCTGATTGGCCTCTGTCACTTAACACATTTCATATGCCTCCATGTCTTTTCACGGTGTGATAACTTCTCAGGACTGAATAACATTCCATTATCATAATGTGTCATGATTTATTTATCTTATCACCCTTGAAGCACATCTTGGGTACTTTAGAATTTTATCATTATTCATAAAGCTGCAGGAAATGTCCATGTGCATGTTTTTTCATGGGCATAAGGTTTTATGTTTTTTAACTCCTGTGGGTAAATCCTATGGAGAATGATCACTGAATAACATGGTAAGATTCTGTTTACTTTTGTCATAAACTACCACATTTTCTTCCAAAGTGAATGAAATGTTTTCCATTCCTATCATCCAGGATGAAGGGTATTCATAGGATGAGGTACTGGCAATGTTTTAACTTTTATTCATGTCAATAGTTCTATGCTAGCCTCTTCTTTTTTAATGAGAAACCTTTATCCAGAAAAGTATGCTAGTTGCCATAAGCAGCACCAGTACAATTCAATTTCATCTTCATGGAACAATAATGATGTCATTTAAAAAAAATACACACTAAAAAATCATGATGATTTTATAGATTAGAATAAAATGAAATTTTAAGGTATAACCTTTTATTACCAAAAATATTATACTTGAAATGAACTATTCACTCCAATATTCATTAGATAATTTCATGAAAAAAATATGAGCATAATTACAATGATAACAAAAACAAAATCAACAATACCTAGAGGCAGCAAGCTTTGTAAAATTTTTAAATCTCATGGTTTCAAATATAAAATAACACTGCCTACTGCTGTGTCTGCTTATAGCTGATGGGCAGATGGGTTTAGCACTTTTTGTCTGTATCTTTGTTTGTACCTATAAAAGTACATTTGGTTGAAACTTTTGAAGTGCAGAGTGTGTTAATGTCCCTCAAGGTCATGCAAGGAACAAAGCACAGTCCTCGAATCTTCACATCTATGATGCCTATTCCAGTCTGACCACAAATCCACTTTCTGGGTATTTACAAAAATGAAGCTACCACACTTCTACAGAAAATCTTTCAGGACATGCCACAATAATAACAACCAGCATTTTAAAAACACAGAACTTCTCAGAAATAAGTTTCCAACCCAGGGTGTAAGAGTAGTTATTCTGGTGGGGAGGTAGCAGGGATTGAACTCAGGACCTTGAACTTGCCAGGAAGGCGCTTTACCGCTGAGCTATATTCCCAGCCACTAAGAGGAGTTATTTTGAAAAGTAAAGTGATGAATTGTGTTGTGCAATTGGTTCTCAAGTATCCAATTTAAAAGCATTGACCATGTGAGCGACCACGACGCTGCCATGATGTTCTCACAACTTACAAAGGTATAAAGTTAAAATTAATCTTCTATCTGCTTTTAGGTAATAAATATCTTCCCGAGAACTTGATTGAGGAAATAAACTTGACAATAAAGATCTTCAGATACTTTCTCCCCAGTTCACTAGCTGGAGAACAAAGTTATCCAAACTTTTTGTTAGTTTCCTTGCCATTCAAATGGAAATTAAATATCACAATTTCAGAAAGCTTTTGCAAAGATTAAATAAGTGGAAAAAACACCCTTTAAGGTCTGGGTTGGAAGCAAGAATGAAATTGGGGGTACCATAAATGTTATGTGTGAGAGCTAGTTCACAAAGACTCTCATGCATTCAGTGGGAGGCCTTTGGAAGATGGCCGGGTCCTGGGAATGGTCCCCCCATCTGTGGATTCATCCATGGATCAGTTAATTCATCCACAGACGAGTTTGGAGTTAAATGTGCTGCTGAGAGGTGGGATCTGGTTAGTGGCGGTCACTAGGTCTGTGGTTTTGAAAGTGTATCTCTCTCTTCAGCTCTTTCTTCACTTCCTGTTTCCTCAACACCATGAGCTCAGCAGCTTCCCTTTGCCAGACCCTTCCTGCCTTGGAGCCAACCAACTATGGACTATAACTGTAAGCTAAAATAGCCCTGTTATTTACCTCCTTTAAATTGTAGTGTCAGATATTTTTCCCCAGTGACAAGAAAAGGACTAAGACAATCAAGTATCAGAAACACATACAAATTTATTTACAAATAATTTTTTATGTCATGAGAGCCCTCATTAAGAAATGAAGACTCAAAGAAATACCTAGACTCAGTTACTTAATTGTATACACTGATTTGAACAAAGAATAAGTAGCTATAAAGAAGCAAGTAAATTATGGATAGTCTTCAAAGATGAGCTATTTTAACAAAGTCTGTGCAGAATTCTTGACTTCTCATCCTTAAAGGTCAAGATGCTGCTTTTCCTTCTAGCTTGGGGTGATCGTCTTTCAGATAGAAGTAGCATGTTCTATTTCTAATGGGCATCGCAGAAGTCAGAGTGATCTTACATGTACTGTTTTATAAGTGCCTTTAATTTAAGGAGCTAACATAGCACATTTTAACCCTTCTCATGCAAAGTCTATATCTCAGTATCTGGTTATTATGTTTTCAGAAAGTCTAAGATAAATCTAGACTACTACTCTCACTATATTATTCCATTCTACTGTAAAATTTTAACAGACATTTTTGACTGTGGTAAAATTCATTTCCACTTTAAAAAACTACAAAGCAGACAGAAAGTTCAGTAAGCACTGCTGACTCACTCATCTGATTAAAATAAAAAGAGTAATTTAAGAAGAAAATATTTCTTCCTTGCAATATTTGCATTTTATTATACATGCATTTGCCCTTGAGCCATAAAAATCAGTGCTAACCATTCCTTTGATGGATAAAATT
Organism: Cuniculus paca; assembly: GCA_004365215.1. Classification (NCBI taxonomy): domain Eukaryota; kingdom Metazoa; phylum Chordata; class Mammalia; order Rodentia; family Cuniculidae; genus Cuniculus; species Cuniculus paca. Next base: position 11,279 of record RJWT010010980.1, on the reverse strand, counting down.
TCCAGTGAGAAAAGGAAGAACAGAATTCTGGTCTCTGTGTTTCATCAAACTCGCTAGCAACTTACTAGGTTCCCATGCCCACAAGAGGGTTAGTTTGAACCACACATGTCACATAGACATTCTGAGCTGGCCAAATATGCAGATGGCATAATTAACAAAGGTAAAAGTTGAGAAGATTTTGTTTCTGAATTAAAAGAGTGAGACGTTGTTATAACAGGGATTAAGCCTAAGTGATTACAGTCACAAATGATAATTAATGCATTCAGTGAACTGAATTAATAACTGCTGAGAAAGTGAAAGTCCCAAAGGCTAGGATTATAAATGTCTCATGTATAGTGTCAGGGGTGTTAAAGACCAGTGGTTGAAAAACCTGACCCCAGGCCTGTTTTTCTGGTACAGATTTAAGATTTTCTTTTTTATTTCTATGAGGAGGTAAGAAGAAAACAAAATATGCAACAAAAGTCATATCCTAAAAATTCTACAGTATTAACCAATTTGTTCTTTAAAAAATCATCACCCTCCCTAGTAAAGAGTAGAGAAAGAAGACAAAAGGACAAATTATGTCAGTCACTCTTTCAGTCCTTTCTTGATGGTGTCACCAACATCGCTGCTAGACCCAAGCTCACAAAAGATGATAAAATGTGTTCTATTTCTGTATAAAATCTCAAAAATCTACTTTTGGAGAGTACTGAAAAAGACATCAGGGATGCATTTTGATGCTGACAGTGGTCAGTTTAAGCACAGGAGGTTCGGGGAGAGGATGCCACCCAGTGTGAACCATGAGCATCTAGCAGTATGTGGTCCCTTACACAAGATGAGGATCCACACCAAAGTACACACCCAGTGGGCACCATCAATGGAACAGAAATGGAAAAGAGCATCACTGTGTAAAATTTCAGATGAGTCCAGTGTGACCCAAAAGGAGCAAAATGTTAGTATCCTCTACCACCAGCACATAGCTTTGTTCGGATGCCCACCACCCTCAGGTTGACAACTATCAGGAGAGAAACTGAATCCACCCAGAAGAGACAGCACACTGCCCATATGAGGAGTAAGGGGGTTGGAAATGTCACCTGTGCTACATTTTTCCACGATCTTTCTCCATAATATCTAAAGGGCATATAAATAGATAAATGTCTTTCTATAGATCTCCTGGAATAAATACTAATAGTACTAATATAGAAGTATTAGTAAATATTCACATGCCAAGACATCATGACACCATCCCAGTTAAAATAATATTACCCTAGAATAAGAGGAAGGAACAAATTATATTAGTCACTTGTTCAATCCTTTATTGATGGTGTCACCAACATTACTGCTAGATACAAGATTGCAAAAGATAATAAACTGTGATCTACTTTTCTAAGTGTTTCAGTCATTAAGACTGATGTGAAGGCATATATATATCATATATATATATACACACATATGTATGAGTACACACATATGTTTATGAAATAAAGCTTCAAGTTGTTTTCTGTAATAGGGCAAGCTTTCTATACATTAGCAATAAAAGTCTCCTAAAATAAAATAATCTCCAAAATCTAACTATGCACAAAATAGAAATATTGTTACTCTTTGTAGACTGACATTATAAAGATTTATTTCTGAAGACAGAGATGTGAATAGATATATAAATAAATGTAATGATAAGTGAATTAATACAAACTATTTTACACATATGAGATTCTTCACACTAAACTACTTTAAATTTGGGGATATTAAATTTATTGTAATAAAATGAACCAGAAGTAAAATTTATGTGGCAAATAAAATTGATTTGAATATTACATTGGAGGATATTTTAGTTTTCAATAAAAATTCTTAAGTTAGGAAAGCTAAAAAATAAAAGAAATCAAAAAAGCAAAAGAAATATGTATTTTGTATTTTTATGCAAAATGAAGCTAAAGATAATCAAGATATGAGTCTGGGTTATTTTTTTTCTTTGATTCAAGTTTTTAATATGGAATTCTCCATATCTTCATTTAAAAGGAAATGGACATGCTCTTTGTAGCCTACAAATAGACTGATATTTCCAGCTATGCCATTAAACTTACATTGCCTGAGTTTCAAAAATGTCAGTCTCCCATGACTTACCAAAATTTCGTTCAATTATAAGTTTATTTCATATTTAAATAAAGCCAGCTTTCAAAAATATTATTCATTACACCACATCTTGCCTTTCTTGAATCTCTTTAGTGCTTGTCTGGATTCATTGTTTTTTATCTTTCAGTAAGATTTTAAAGAAAAACTCATGGTCTTTTTTCCCTATGACACTTGCAGGAACACATGACTGACTCCAGAAGCCTAGGGTCATGCTTCTGACAGGATTTAAGAGTCGCTGCTTCGCTGACTTCAAGCCCTTGTTATTATAGAGCTATCTATTCTGATCAATTTCTGATCAATTTTAGAAGAGATGTCCCTGGCAGAGGTATCTATTCTGATCAACTTTAGAATACACTACAAATCCAGTTCCTCTTACCTAATATTTTACTTTACCCATTGTACTTCTTAGTATCCCACAATGCTTCCCTGTTTTTTTGTTTCTGTTTTAGTGTTTAACTTGCATAGTTTTGCCTGCCTTGAGCAGTGTATGATACACAATCACAAAACGTGGCGAGTTTTTAAATTTAAAAAAATATATAGTACAGAAGAGGTGTATTGCCATTTACCCTCCCAAAACTCCCCAGGAAATCTTCCCCCCGTTTTGAACACACTCATTCCATCACACTTGACACTTTCTGAAGCCGTTCTGGAACTCACTGTGTAACATTTCTTTGGGACTGTCTTTCAGAGGCTCCTTCATGTCCTGAATTGATTCTGCATGTTTATGACAATTTCTGTGTCCTCGTCAATCTTACTCACCAGAATCAGATAACGCATCATGCAACTTCTGGCTTTTCCCATAATCAAAACGACCATGAAAGGTAAACATTTTAAACCAATTCAGGACATTGAAGTAGCCTGGACAGTGTACGTAAAGACGTTCAGGAAAGAGCACTAAAGAGCTGCTGCAGAAAGTGGCCAGCACCATGGGACAAGTGTGTTTTAAATGAGGGGTGTCTTAGCTATTTTCTCTCGTTGCTGAGACAAACATCTGACGCCCAAAGTGAAGGAAGGAGGTTTATTTAGCTTACAGTTTCTGGAGATCTCAGTCCATAATCAGCTGGCTCCAGGACAGTGTGGCATGGCACTGGGGCAACACTTCAAGGCAGCAGCCAGAGCAAAAAAAGGGACAGCCGTTCATGGGGGCTGCAAGCGGCAAGAGCAAACCGTGCAAAAGAGGGAGAACACGCCCCCATTCCAACCTTACATTGTATGTCGGCTCCACCCCTGGGCGGGTGCAGAGCTCACACCGCCAATCCCAGTGCTACACAACGAATCAATCATAAAGGTTAGATTCAGCCACTTCCATGACTACATGAGGCTTAGGGGGGCCATCTATATACAAACTGTAACAGGGGGGGAGTGTTTTGCTGGGATTAAAGGTAGTGCCTCTTATTGTAATAATGTTGTTTAATTCAAACATCCTTTACATTTTTGATCACACCTCATAGATGCTACAAGTAGTCAATTTCTGAAGATAACTGCACATCTTTACCTAAGGTTTTCTTTTCTTTCTTTTTTCTCTCTCTATATTTCAAATTTTATTATGGCTTTATTTATATTGTTAGCTTTGACTGCCTTTTGCATTTGAGATTATTATCAAATCTTGTTATTTATTTTGAGGATAGAGGAGCCACACTGTTTTGTTTTGTTTTTTTTTTTGGAAGTGGTGTGCTAAGAGGTTGTAAGTGTGCAGTTTAATTTTTTCTATGGCATAGAGATATGAGCAGTGGAAGTTAAAGGTATAGACTGGAAAAGTTTTACCTCTTGTTTAGAACCCTAGTCCCTTAATCCTGTGCTCTGTGAATTATATCCCCACACCTGACCTTTTTCTTGTTACATTTCTCCAGAAAATAAACAACTAGGCCTGTGGTTTGTTCCATTTAGAAGATGCTCATGTCCTTGGGATATGGTGGGGAAATGAAGATTTTGTTATTTCTCCAGGTGGATCTCTCACCAACTACTACCAACTGCAAGGCTATTAGCATCTCATTATTACGCTTTCTTTGTTCTGCAGAGCTGAACAGCTTTCTCATTGTGAGTGTTTGAGATTGGTTACTTTTATATTTAGATTTATAATGTCCTCCCAAAGTCTCAAGTGCACAGAGGTGGAACCCTTTCCCATTTCTCAGTTGCGGTCTGTTTGTTCACATTCTCTGTAGGCTCCAGTTTTCCCATCAGACCATCGCTGGGTCCCAGGGATGCACCTTTGTCCTTCTTTTCTTCCCCAGATGGTTATATTTCAGTGTCTAGATTCTGAATCTTAGAGAGGCTACTTTGTTGCTGCCTACCACTCTACCATCTTCCCAGAAGACTCTCAGCAGTGGTGCTCCACACCTAAGACTCCTGTTAGAAGTCATGACCAGTTCTGAAGAGGGTAGCCCCGAGGAATATTTATCTACTTCCCTGGATGTTCTCTCCTCTCTGCTTCCCCACAATTGCCCTCCAATCTGCTAAACCATTGAGATTTTTCTTAATATGTCTCTGCACTCTATAAAGACTGAGGCTTCAGCTGGCAAACTATCTATCTGTTCTGTGGGTATTTTGAAGTGTAGAAAGGTACTTTTACTAATTTAAAGCCAGAAATCCCTATTTTATTTATTTGGATCTTTTCTCCAGAAACCCTAAATTTATGGAAGACATTTCCATTCTGGTTTAGACCTAAAATGATCCACAAAAGTTTCACATTTAAGGATGTGACCTGCTCTGAGAGACAATTGACAGGGATGGGGGGACCTGGGATGGTTTATTCTCCTCAGCCCCTGCTTGTCTTTCTGTTTTTTTGGCTGCCACAACCTGAGCAGTTCTCCTCAGCCAGACCTTCCACCATGTTGCCTCTGCCTTGAAGATGCCAACCATGAACTAAAACTCAGGCAAAAGAAACCTTCCCTCCCAAGTCCCACCCCTACATGCACTCTACCCACCTTCATGGAGGCTCCTTGCTGGTAACTAGCTCTGGTCTGGGAGGCAGCAGCCAGTCCCCACCCCTGCATGCACTCCAGTTGCCATTGTGGAGGCTCCCTGCCTCCAGTAGCCAGCACAGACTGGGAAAAGCAGCAGCCACCCCTGCACCAGCACACCCAATGGCCACCATTAGATACCCATAGCCAGCACTAGCCAGGGGAACCAGTCACACTCTGGAGAAATTGTAGCCAACATGGGAAGTGCCTGGGACCCCACTACACACTTGTCCAGAAGAAACCAGGAATATGTCAAGACAAAGAAGCAAAAGGCAGCTCTGGACTCCAACCCAAGCAGAGAAAATCCAGGAGCTGTAAATGTGGAAGTGATCAGGAGTCACAAACCTGAAGTTTTTGAAGTGATGGCAACTGAAGTAAAGAGACAACTTCATGAGGGTATAAGACAAATTAGAACACAAATACTATCTCAGGTAAAAGAAGAAATGAAAAATATAATAAAAGAATTGCTAAGCACCTCTAAAGAAGACAAGATAAAAAAATAGAGGAGCTGCCAGGCGTGGTGGCTCACACCTATAATCCCAGCACTTGGGAGGCTGAGACAGGTGGATTGTTGTGAGTTCGAGACCAGCCTGGGCTACAAAGTGAGCTCAAGGACAGCCTGAATGGCATAGTGAGACTCTGTCTCAAAAACACAAGGGCCAGGATCTAGCTCAGCAGCCTAAGCGCCTGCCTAGCAAGCTCAAGGTCGTGAGTTCAATACCCAGTGCCGCAAAAAAAAAAAAAAATAGAGGAGCATGGGAAAACAAGGGAAATCTTGAATGAACAATATAAAAAAGATTTGGAATACATGAAACAGATTCAAAGAGATATCTAGAAAATTAAAAGCTCCATTGAAAGCTAGCAAAACTGCTTGAAAGAAACTGAGGGTAGACTTTCAGACCCTGAGCACAGATTTGCAGCTTGCAATCATGAAAGGAAAACTCATGGAGGCTCCTTGCTTTTAAAAATAACAAGGAACTAGGAAATAACAATTGGATGACTGCAAGACAACACATGGAAAAATAATTTAAGAATAATAGGTGTCAGTGAAAAAGCAGGGGTCAACACAAATGGCATTAAAATTCTATTTACTGAGGTAATAGCATAAAAATTCCCAAACACGGGAAAAGGATGTGATATTCAGATAAGTGAGAAATATAGAACTCCAGGTAGCCATAACCAAAATAAATCTATACCCAAACATATAATAATCAAATTCTCAGAAATTCAACATAAGAATATAATATTAAAAGCTGTTAGAAAAAAGGAAACAGGTCACCTGTAAGGGAAAACCCATCAGAATCACAACAGACTTCTCAACACAAACCATCAAGCCAAGAAGAGCTTGGAGTGAAGTATTTTAAGTCCTGAAAGAGAAAACAACTTCCAACCCAAATTGATTTACTCTGCAAAACTATGTTTCAAAATTAATGAAGAAATAAGATACTTCCGTGACAAAGAACAACTGAAGGAATTCATGACCACCAAACCAACTCTACAAAGAATACTGAAGGACATTCTAGAGAGAGATGAAGACCATGGTTCCAGGAATAGCAGTGAGGAAATCACCGAGGGAGGCAGACAATTGAATGGAGGGGAAAAGTAGACGGCCAATGGCAGGAAAATAGCCTGGCAGAGATGAGCCAGTGCATGTTGGCCATAACCATTAATGTAGATGCTCTCAATTCACCAATAAAAAGAAACACAGGCAGAGTGGATCAGGAGACAAGAACCATCAATATGCTTTATACCAGAAAACACATTTAAGTTGAAAAGGGGTTCATAGACTGAAAGTCAAAGGAGAGAGAAAGATGCTCTATTTGACAGGGAACCAGAAAGAATTGGGGTAGCTTGCCCATCAGCTGCAGAGTGGATAAGAAAGAAATGGCATTTTTACACAATGGAAAGTCACTCAACTATAAAGAAAGATAATCTTGAGACTCTTGTAGGTAAATGGATACAACTTGAGATCATGTTCATGGATGAAATGGTTCAGAGTCACATGGGTGAGCATCCTGCTGTCTCCCTAGTATAAAATCTAAAGGAGTTAGTGGGATCCAAAATGCACAATAAATATTGTGAAAGTGAAAGGAGAGGTAATGTCTAAAAAAGGAAAGCAGTGGCCATTGTTAATCTTTTATTGTGTTTTGAAAACCTGTATTGTTTAATTCATCTGGTTTTAGTTTGCTTTTTTATGTTTGACTTTATTATATTTGATGGCATGGACAGCTATTTCAGATAACAAAATATATTATGGTAACCATTATTGATTTCCTGTTATCTTGTTTTGAAGCCCTGTACTGCTTTCATTGTTTTTTTTTTTTTGATTGATTTTATTCTATTTGGTTTTATGTGTTTGTATTGGGTCTGATGATATGGGCAACTACTTTGAAGATAACAAGATGCATAATGATAGCCACTGATGTTTTCCTATTGTCTTGTTTTGAGGTCCTGTATTACTTTCGTTGATTTGTTTTGACTGGTTTTATTCTGTTCTGTTTTCTTTGGTTTTGTTGTGCCTCTTGGTATGGGCAGTTATTTTGAAAATAACAAGAGACATTATGGCAGCCATTGTAGATTCCTATTTGTCTTGTTTTGAAGTCCTGTACCATGTTCATTGTTTTGTTTTGATTGATTCTATTCTGTTTTATTCTGTTTGGTTTTATTCTTTTCAAAATAAAAAAATTTTTAAAAAAAGAAAATCTCCTTGTACTGAGTTCTACTGTCAGGTGCCTTGTCCAAGACAAGGTACCTCAAACAACTTTCTTTCTTGGTATTTCATCTTTTTGCGGTTTGTAATTACTGGGAAGCAGAATTCTAAGGTGGCCTCTGAGGCTCTCAGCTCTAGCACGTGTGCCGCATGGAAGAGCCCCATCCTCAATGGTGGGCATGTCCACAAAGATGCCTGGATCCACACTTCCATGATGACACCAGTTCTAGAAGGCTCCTTCAGAGATATCTGGAGAAAGAGTCTTCTTCTCGTGTTGAATAATATGCAGCCATGTTTTAAGAGATAGGCCTTGAGGTGGCTGAGAGTACCTAGAGCCAACAGCCAGCAAAAAAACAAGGACCTTTGTCTCACCACAGTGAGAACTGAATTCTTTCAACCAGTGGGCATGAACTAGCCTGTGCAGAGGGTTCAGGGAACCCCAGCCTGGACACTTGAGTCACAGAATACTTTTGATTATTGTGTTGTGTTTTCTTAAACCTTTAAATGTGTGGGAATTTGTTTTATGGCAGTGAAAAGCCCATACCTTTGATTTTGTACGCTGCTTTCTTTAACATGTTTTTGCTCTCCCTTTCAAAAGTGTCCATTTCCACATTTTGTAATCACTGCAGCTTGTGTATGAGTTTGAGTTTTCTAATGCTGACAATCAATTTTTGCTCTCAGTCTTTCAAACTGGTTTCTCTTTTTGTCATATAATTTTTTGAGCCACATCTGTATCTCTTTTTATCCAATTTGAACTGGTATAATAATGACATTCTTTGCTTTTCCACCATGAGAGAGTATTTGTATGAAAATTGCTTCATTTCCCAGAGGATTTGCTTTAGTAACATTAGCTCTTCATTAGTCTATTGATTACCCTTTTATTTTTTTACACATAGCTGTCAATCATTCCTCTCCACCCCTGTTTGTCACCTTTACCCTCAAATTTTAGGATGCATCTTTTGTTAATTTCTTTAACTTTCTTCCATTGTTTTAAATGGAGTCAAGGATAAAAGAAAAATAATGCCTGAAGCTGTAAGAGAGAGAATGGGGGCGGTTTCAAAGCTTTAATTCAAAGTTCCACTTGTTTCTTACTGGGTCTTTTCTTTATTTGTTTTGTATTGTTGAAAACAATCTTACCAAATCTATTTCATTGTCTCTCATAAATGCACTCTCATCTAAATTCTGACAGTGAGAAATTTTATGTCTTCCACCTAGGCAAAAAAGATTGCTTTGAATTTTTGTATATCTATTCTTTAGATATTATCATTTCTTTTATCTGAATGCCTCTGGTATATGATGGTCATATTAACAGTGCTCAAATTATTATGATATTTTTAATTTTGTTCCTGTTTCTAAATATATCTCTAATCAAATTATATAAGGAGGTAGGCCTTGAAGTATTTGAAGATTTCATGCTAAAAAAGGACTGAAGGACAAACTTTGTCTTATTTCCCTGGACACACTGATTCATCATGTTAGCTGGTCTCTCAAGAAATCTGTGAAAAGCTACTTGCTGCTATTTTCATAACAGGCAGCATAATTTAAATTCTAGTTATATAGTCTTGTGAACAAATTTATAGAATCACAATGGGGCTGATCTTCCCCCTGGTGCAGCTACACTAATAAAGTGTTACAGCAGGGTTAAGCAATTATGGGCTAAGTGAAGCAAATGCACTTCACATGCATAAAAACACAGGGGCAAGAAGAGTGCAGAAAACAGATAGTGTCATCGAATGAAGAAGTTACTGGTATTGTCTATACATAAACACTATGTACCTAATCTCTCAGGAGATCATCATGAAAATGCCATCTTTCTAATGCATTGTGATTAGGAATTTTCCAGTATTTCATCCAAACAATGAGATCTTTTAAAAGATAGTAAAATGTTTTCTGGAGCCAAGAGTGATTATAATCTTCAACAATATTTATGAATTTAAAAAATTATAAATGATGTATTGATTTATTTACTTAAAATCTCCTTGGGAAATATTTGATTTTGCATAAGTGAAACTGCAATGCCTCCCATACTAATGCATGCATAAAGCTTAATCCATTCAACAATCTTCAACAAACATTTATTTAAGGACTCCTAGATTTCAAGGATTCTCTGAGTTGCTATAAATAGCAGGAAAGTAAATTTCACCCTCTACTAGAAAATACATAGTCTTTAAGGCTAAAAAGAAAAGAGATTATATAATCTTATAAAATTAAATAAACTATTATTCATTCTTTTTATACAATAATTATTTTTACCTGTAATGTGCAAGTTACTCTGTGTTTTGGTACAAATGTAAATTATAGGGCTCTCTCTTTACATATGTCATGAATCTACTTTGTAATAACCTATATTTCCTTCTTAATATTATAATGAAATATACAGTATTAATCTTGATGTCTTTTGTTATTATTAATACTTTGCCATTACTACCTCAGAAAGTTGGCTTCTTTTCTTTCTAAATCTACACTTTTCTTCTCTATATATACCATTAACTCTTCAGAGTGAAGTTCTGAACTTAGCTCTTCCATATCGCTTCATACTCACATACATCTGTGTCACCCAACTGGGAATAATTCTTTTGCTCTTCCAAGTCTGGCATGGTGTTGCATGCCTGTAATCCCAGCACTGGGGAAACTGAGGTAGGAGGATCACCACAAGTTCATGGCCAGCCTAGGCTGCATAGTGAGTGGAAGACCAGCCTGAAACATAGCAAGATCCTATCTCCAAAGTAATCAACTAATTGACTAATTAAAAATAAAGAATATTTTCCTTTTCCATACCTTCATAGCACTTATTAACTGTAAATTTCTTGACCCTAAAAGACTGCCTTATATTAGAATATATTACATATATGTATTATATTATATTAGAATATATTACATATATGTATTCTTGACCCTAAAAGACTGCCTTATATTAGAATATATTACATATATGTTTCCTCACTTCCACACATTTTGTTTTTGTAGAATAGGGATTTTATCTGAACATGTTTATGTTCCTGAAATTTGAAACAGTGTCTAATTAATAATACAACCTATTAAATGCTTTTGTATGTAAATTGTGTATATATTTTAATGTTGAAATTATAAATGACTTTTAAAATACTTGATGCACAAGCTACATATTCTTTACATATTGAATGTTATAAAGTTGAAATGAATGAATTAAAAATGTAACTCTCAGCTAGGTGTAATGGCACATGCCTGTAATCCCAGCACTAGGGAGGCTGAGGCAGGAGGATCATTGAGAGTTTGAGACCAGCCTGGGCTACCAAATGAGTTCAAGCCCAGCCTGAACTGCATAGTGAGACCTTGTCTCAAAAAGCCAAAAAAAAAAAGTCTCTTACTAGCGAGCCAAACAATATCCTTCCTTTATTTAAGAGAGAAAATACTTAACAAGTAGACCACTCGACTTATCTAACATGGCAGTTTTGAGCCACAAAACAAAGAATAATAAAGATGCTTCATAGTTTTATAATACTATAAAAAACTACACAAAT
>RJWT010010979.1:0-23691 GCA_004365215.1 Cuniculus paca | reverse complement strand
ATCTAAACAAAAACAAAAACAAAACAAAACACACAAAAGAACACATATTCAGTTATTCAAAATTTCAATTAAGATCAAATTTGCTTTTATACCTGAAGGTCTTCTATTAGTTCTCCATGCTCTGCTAAAACCTCTCAAATCTTGTGTAATCAAGTCAAAAATTTTAATAGCATTCAGTTGACATTATCATCATGTATCCTATTTTGATTATAAAGTCATTATTTTTTTTTATCAAGTTGAATTTCTTCTTACATATCTGGGCAGATTTTAAAAGATGACCTAAAACTGAACTTAAAAAAAAAAACCCTATATAATGTCTTAATTTTTCCAGTGAATGTTATGGTTGGCCATGTCTCCTAGCAACAGTGTCTAACTATGCTCTGTACATGTCCCTGAGGTTTTGGCCCATATACTAGCTATATAAATATTTAATTATGAGGTATATCTGTATCATTATCATAATCTTTTTTTAGTTATCATTACATTTAAAGAATCTAACAACTCTTCTTCTATGGATAAACATAATCTCATGTGATAATGAAAATGAATTTCAATCTCAATAGTACATTTATTTTTATTTATTTATTTAGTAATGGTGGGGATTGAATCCAGGGCCTTATGCATGGAAGGCAAGAACTCTACCACTGAGCCACATCCCTAGCCCCCCCAAATCTTTTATATTGATGTTGAAAATTGCATTTATTTTTAGTTCCTAGGACAGAATGTATATATTTTTCAATAGTTGGGAAACCAATTAAATCAATCTTATGATTTTCTTCTGAGAATTCAACCATACTTATAAAGAAGAGAGCTTTTGTCTTTGGTAAAATAAAGTTGAATTGAATAATATTTACTTTTCATTTATGTATATTTACTACTTAGCAACCTAATAATCTCATTTTTTTCTATATCCTCAAAATAATCATTTAAATTGTTTTTATGAATTTTATATGAACTGTTCTGTTTGTAACACATTTTGAAACAATTTCAAATCATCCAAACTTTTTGTTTTCTTTAAATATTCTTTCAGTGCCATGTCATGTTGCTATGCTAATGTTGAACATATGATGTATTCTTTTCTACGATGATATTTATCTTTGTTGAGTATTCCTTATTGCTTAATATTGATTTAGTCTTTTGAGTATTAGTAATAGCACTTGTGAATTATTTTTATTTTTTATCGGAAAGTAATATTTAGGGTTTCCTGAATGATACCTAAGTGTTTTCAGTTAAGGACTTTTTATTACCCAAGGCTAGATTGAATATCATTTAATAAACATATAAATGTACTAAGAATACTCTTTGTCATGGGTAAAGAGCACAAATGCCAACTTTTACAACTTTTCTCTATTTAAAATAAATTTAATTGCAAATGAATATTAACTTTTCTGCCACATATATCCAGTGAAAACTCATGATCATTCCTCTGAGTCAGATTGTGTTTTGCTAAAAACACCCTCATACTATCAGGATATAACAGTCATTTTCCAGGATCAGAATCCCAAAAAGCAGAGGAACACCCCAGACTCTGCCTCTTTCTTCCAACTAGCTCTTTCTATAAATGCACTTTCCTCCATTTCACAATGGGAAGATGAAAGTGGCATTTGTATTTTTGAGATGTGAATATAATGTGAATGACCCTTTTATTTTTATTGTTGATCTGATGTTTTTATTTTCAGTGATTAAAGAACATGTAGTTACGTTGATTTTGTCTGACCTGCTTAAATTGCAAATGTGGTGGGAAAATTATTCTCACTTTACTGGTTTGATCAGCAAATCTTCACTAAATAAAGAATACCCAATATACGATTTACTAATATTATATACCCTGAGCTCAGGAAGACTCTGCTCTTTTGTGTTATTTCTAGTTTTTAAAATTTTAGCAGAATGCTCCATTGAAAAATTTCTGTTTTCCTTTCCAATAAGCACATTTCTACTAGGTATTCCTCTAATGATTCAATTCACATACTCCTAAAGGATCTAAAATTAAATTAGTTTATTATTCAAAATGCACAAAGTGGAAAACATGCATTCAAAAGCAGGAATGACAAGAAAGGAAAATATTCACAATTGTAATCACTGTTATGTTTTTAAAAATGTACATGTTACACATACTGAGTATTTTAAAATCAGATTTTGTCAGTATTATTTAAAGCAAAATTAAAAGCAATTTTAGCCTTTAATGCTCATTCAGTTGCCAATACGAAGAATCATAATGTGCCTCACATAGTACTTTTTACACACTGTAATAGTATTTATTTTTAAGTAATTATAAGTAATATGAGTTTTTAAATATTAGGAATATTGCTTAGGTATGAGGAACTGAGTCATGTAAACTGAGATATCTACTAATATTATCTATGTTCCTCTACCAACGTTTGGAATAATATATTCAAATATTTTTGTAGTGTTTTAAACAAAATGTTACTGGATAAATCTCTGAATGACAGTGAAAATTGTAGTACGTTTGAAGTTAATGGTGATATTTCTATGTATACTTAACATTAGTTTATTGCCTCACTGCAGCTATTACCCCTTATATCCTTATTAGCTCTCCAGAAGATATTCAGATTTTCATTTGAGGATTTTCTTTCCCATTCTGTATTCTGTACAACATACAGCATTGGAGAAAAAATGAACAGCTCTAGAAACAATCTCTAATTAACTAACGTCAATCAACTTTTTCCAATTCTAAGGCCTCATGACCATTCAGGATTAATATCAGACTCACTCTTACGTCTGGTATGACAGAAATTTTCTCTCTCCCACTGGATAAAAACAGCTTGAATATGCTTATGCATGTAACTTCTAACAAAGCTTCTAGCCATTTCCTCAAAATTCAATAGTAGCCTCCCTAAAATAAAGCTGACACTTAACCTTGGACAGCAAAAGAAAAAGCAAAATGAAAATGAGCTGATATTTATATTATTAAGCCCTGATCAGCAAGTGCCTGACCCAACCTACGCCAAAGAGATAGGCTTTTCATTGAATTTAAAATTTTTTTTCTTTAGTGTCATGAAGACTGAAAATGATTGTGTGCAATGAATGAGCAGCAGTGTCTACAGAGACAATCTTTTAGTTCCTCCTTCACAGACTCTTGACTTCACAGTTTCTTTCATAAGCCTGTTTTCCCTTTCATTCAATGACCTATGGCTTAAGTTAGAATCCTTAACAAGTTAGATTACAGTTGAGTCAATATTTCCCCTCCTTCCCCTTCAACTGCAGGTATAGTCGTCCCATTGATAGTCCATTGATATTAGGATTAACTATAGGGCCTGCTTTGGCCAGGGAATAACAGCAGTGTCAGTGAATCAAACAGAAGCAAAAGCTGTAAATCTACTTGTGTCATTGGGTAAATTTCTTGTGATTCTAAAAACTGTGTTGCAAATAATGTGTCTTGGCAATTTTTCTGATCTACAAAGGATGTTAGACACATGAAGTGAAAGGACCCAACTTGTAGCTTCAAACCAAGCTTAACCAAGTCCAACATAGAGTAGACAATTCTCACCTGACTTGTGTGTAAACAAAGAGAAATGATCATTGTTTTGAGCTGTTAGCATTGGTATCTTTTGATAAATTTTATTATTGCGATAATATATGACTGTTACAGTGTGCGCTACTTGAAAAATCTTAAATAGTGATTCATTTCTTTTGCAAAACCAATATTGCAGAGGGATCAAAGTCTAAAGCTAAGTCTCACTGGCCACACCATCCCCTGCTGTGATGTGGGAGACCTCCAACCTGGATTCTCTTGAGAAATGAAGCCCCTTACCTCCATCTTTCCTTGACCTTTACTTCAACCTTACTTACTGAGATATGCAGAGATGACTGGTTGAGCCAGATGTTCCCTTAATTGACTAAAAGAGTGTGACTGAGTCTGGCGAAGAAGTAAACTTGTCTCATTGCAACACATGAATGAGAATTGTTCCCCGTTGATGGCTAGAATGGGGCTCGAACAAGAGCCTGTGAGATTCCAGGGCTAAGCAGATGAAATAACATCTCAGCTGAGGAAATGGAACTCAAAAAGAATTACGCCTTCCTGGCAGTAAAGGTGGCTGCCTTGTGTATATCAAACTATCCATTACATTGCTAATCAGTGAACCTTTGTGCCTGGTACAAAATTGCTGTTTCTTCTTACAGCCAATGTCTGCACAGTTTCTTTTCCCTAGCACTCTGCTGTGACCCCCATCCAATTCCCTGATTAATACCAGTAAAAACCATGAGCTTTCAGACTTGTAGCTTTTTGTTCCACAGAAAAAATTGTTCATCTCAGAACTCCTCAACTGCAGGTTATTCTCTTTGTCTTTCTTGGGTATTTATGTGTCATATAGTAGAGTGGGAGACCTGTGTGGGTTTTGGTACTGTGAGACAAGTTTGTGTTCAAATCAGACTGAGTGGCCAAGCCAATAGCTGAAGTCTAAGAAGCTGATTATCCGGACTTTTTGTTGAGCAATAACCTCTTAGGATACATCTCTCACAAAATCATGCCACTGTACTATAAAATAGTAATGCAAATGTAAGCATAAAGCCACTGTTAGAGAGTTATGCACTAAAACCACATTTAAATCCATCTTCCTAAGTAAAACATGTTACTCTACCGTACATTTAAAACATCCAACTTTGGAAAAGAAGCTAGAAAAGACTTTACAAATATTTCACATGTGTTTATAGAAACATTTGGAACAGGTAATCAGATGTTGTAACCAGTACTACATGATTACTGGCCTGATAGTTAAGCTACTTGAAATGTTTAGAAATTTCTCAACATCTAAATCAGTGATAGTGAACATTTTAGAGACCAAATGCCCAAAATGTAACCTAGAAACCCACGGATTTATCATAAATTCTCAACACTTCAATTAAACCTGAATAATGCTTTTTAGTTTACAAAACAAAACAAAACAAAACAAAACAAAATGAACACTTCATCTTATGTTTTAAATGAAAAACAATAAGAGAGCTCTCAGTGACACAAACAGCTTTTTATTGAAAGATAAAATTTGCATTTGGGGTGACTTTTGCACAATTAATGTGATATTTGCTGTTATATGCAAGCTGATAATTTGTCAAATCTTGGCTCTTACTTCCCTAGTTTGAGAGCAACACATGTAGCACTCATGTCACCTGTTAGATTGTTTCTTGTATCAAATGTGATATAACTCAAAGCTGAAAACAGCTGCTTACAAGCATAAGATGATTCAAACAAAATAAGAAAAGCAATCCCAAGTGTTTTCATTGACTTAAAAATATTTGGCAGAGAATTCCACACTTCAAGGATTTTATTTTCAGAACTACCAGCTGTGCTGTCCTTTGACACCCCTTCACATTCTATCTTCTCAAGTGTTGCACTCAGGTCATGGCATTTATTTTTCCAACTAGAGCTTTCTTGAAATTCCAGTAGCTCGATTTCCAGGTTTCCAAAATCTAAATTGTGTAAGCAGGAAGATCAAGTACTTTAAAGTTAGCTTTATCTGGAGAAATAAGAAAACATGGGGTTGTCTCCATTTTACAGAGCTGTAAAAATCTCTTGCAAAAATCTATTTGGCAGCTATTACAATGAAGGAAAATTTCTTGTAGATTCCCTCATGGCTTATAGGATCGGCAATGTTGTAAAATTCTCTGAATGAATTCTTACATTTGGAAAATATTTCAGCTCCCTGCTTTCAAGGTCTCTTTCAAAAATCTGTAGTTTTCTTTCAGATGTTTTGTTACCATGAAACATTCTTTCTGCTACTTTTCCTGTGCCTTCTAGTTTTTTGTTCAGTACATTGAAATGTAGTGTAAATTCTGTAAAAAACAAACAAACAAACAAACAAACGAACAAGCACCCATAAAGTTGGAGTGAGCTGTGGATATGCCTGCTCTTTTTCATTCATAAATAGCCTTATTTCATCCAAGCAGTCTACAAATTTCTCCAGAACTTATCATCTGCTCAGCCACTGGGCATTAATGCACATAAGTAAAGCATTATACTGTGCTTGACTCTTATCAAAAGTGCTTGAAGTCGTCAAAAATTAAAAGCACAAGCCACGATGTAGTTTACCATTTTAGTGACATCTTGGAGGATATCATCTAATCTTTGGCTGCTTTCACTGGCACAAGGAACTTCTTGATTTATAAAACAATGAAGCTGAATGACTAGATCTTTTACTTCTTTCACAAAGAATGGTATGAAACCAGATGTTGCTCCCTCCGTGCAAGGTGCTTCATCACTTATTAATTGAAACCGCTTTTTCCGGTCTTAAGTCTTGTGACAAAAAGCCACTATCACAACACTGTAAATATCTATCCCTTGTGTTCTTCCAGGCAAAGACACCAGTTTCACCAGCTCTTCTCTCATGATGTCACGAACATAACAATGCAAATTGACTGCTAACCTTGTGTGATTATTTATATCTATACTTTCATCCAAGCACATGCAGTACCAGTCTGTCCTTTTTAGGTCAGTGGTGAACTGCTGACTAACATCACTTACCATGCGCAGGATTCGATCTTTAACAGTATTTCTGCTAAGTGGCATCTCAGAGATGTGTTGAATCACTCCCAGACAACATGGCCATGTTGGTAAAATTCCCATCAGAGAGGTGCTTACCATGTTTTGCTATGCATAGTAAAATTTGAAAACTGGCAGCGGCAGATGATTTGTTCTAGACAGACAGTTGCAAAATCTAAGATACTGGGAATGATATTTCCTCGATTTCCCTTCAAGAAAGTTTTTCATTTTAGTTTCACCAAGTTTGGTAACACTTTTTCAAACTGCAGTCTGATACTTGATGGGTAACACACAACTTTCACTACACAGAATACATAACATTTTCCCCTTGTGTTCAGTCATTCTAAATGCCTCTATTGAGGACTCTTAGAATGATCATGCACTCTCTGTTTTCAGCTTTGCTTTTTTTGCTGAAGTCGTTTTTTGGTGTTCAAGACTTGGAACCTACAAAAACAGAAAATTCAAAAAAATGAAGCACCCAATACAAATTTACCCCTATACCAAAAATACCTAAAACTACCAATTAACACTAAAGAATTAGATATTCCTTGAACCAACAATCTATGGCAGTGTTTCTCAGCTGTGATTCTTCTTTAATTGGCTGACCATCAGCACAAAGGGGCAATATGCCACTGACCACCAACTTTCGGCCTGCTCTGAAAAAGGCATCTGAGTGTATTTCCTGCTTTGTGGGGGTTTCTGCTAAAATCACAGCCAAGTAAACTTTCTATTTCTATGTCTATATCTATATCTGTCTATATCTATACATCTTTTTGCTGATATTTTCATAAATTTTTCACAAACAACTAAACATGGTTCCACAGATTCAAACATGCTAGAGGGACAGCACAACTGTAAAATAATCTCAGTCTCCTAATTTGAATGTCTCTTTGGCGAGTCTTGATATTAAATTTCAATTTTTCATAAAAAAAGTCAAAGGTAAAATCTTGTGTTAATAAAAACAAATGTATCAAAATAACCAGTGTATATATATATATATATATATATATATATATATATGCAGTACACTGACCAGCCATGCAAAAAGCTAAGATGTTCTCAGCTAATGAGTTACAGTTCGAGATTTCATTCAATGCCTGGCCCTACTATTCCTTTCCAAGCATGTTCATGGCTCCTATGTGCAGTTATATGATATGACTTGGACAATGCTGGGGTAACATGGCTCACATGCAGATAGAGGGGTCTGTGTGCTGTAGGTTAGCCACCACTGGTCTAAACTGTTAAAAATTTACATGAAAGCAATATTTCTTACCTAGGGAGTAATGATTTACTAAAGATAATACAGAAACATATACACATGCACAAAAATACACATACACACATGTTTATTTACTCTAGCAGTATTTTCCCCTTGTCATTAAAGCATGCCTTATCTCTTTTAATAGAGAGTAGCATTTTATTGCTTTCTGCCAGAATACCCTACTTCACAGTATTCTATTTCCATTTTTTGTTTAAAAGCAATAAAAGAAATGTAGTAAGTAGGCACCATTGATTTTAGAGGGTACAAAAATGGGGATAATGCAATCAAATTAAAATGCCTTTGGCTTTAGAGTTCATGAAGTCAGACAACTACATTCAGGAACAGATGCGAGCTTCAGCTTTCCTACTGCTGAAGGTCTGCTCGAAGACGGCAGAGAGAGAACTAAGGTACCTCTTATAGCTAGAGATGATTGCTGAATATTTATTAATTCTCAAGTCCAGGTTTCTCTACCTATGCGTGCACCTCAAAGATAGAAAAACAAAATTCTATGTGATACTCTGTCCCAGAGGTACTCAGACAAAGCACATCATTGTTGACCCTCAGAGATGACATTTCTGTGTTTCTGGTAGGGTCCAAAGACACATTCACTGTTGGCTGCTTTTAAATAGTCCTGTTATGATGATTTTTGAAATCAATAGCTCTCTATTTTTTAATGTCCACAGTACTTTAAAACAGGGTTGCATTCATTTTCTGTATTGCTGTTAAAATTTACCATAAATTTGGTGGTGTTAAAATATCACAAGTTATTATCCTATAGTTATAGAGGTCAGAAGACCTAAAAACAGGGCTGCTTCTCTTCTGGAGGGTAGGGAAGAATTCATTTCCTTACTTTCTCAACCTCCTGAGGTCTCCTACATTTCTTGGCTTGTGGCCCTTTTATCTACCATCAGAAGTTAAGAGTGTAACATCTTTAAATCTCTCTCTGTAATTTCACTTTCCTTTGTCACAGCACCTTCATGGACTCTAATTCTCTGGTGTTTTCTTCCTTGTAATGACCTCTGTGTTTAACAATGTAAACAGTAGTCTGAGATAATATCATGTTATTATGATCCTTAATCACATTGACACAGCCCATTTGGACATCAGCAGAGGACAAGGGAACATTATTCTGTCCACTGTAAGAACCAAGAATCAAATATCATAAGACCCCCAGTGCAGTCCAACTTTTAATTAAAATAAAGATTTTGGGATGATGTTACAGTCAGCTTTTCAGAATACTTGTTCTGCCAACATGCATAAACTGTTTATTAAGTGCTTGTTAAGAAAATAGTTTGAATTGTGTAAGTGATTTCTAAAGTATTAAAACATATTCTGAAAATTTAAAAATTACTCAGCTTTTTAAAATTATAACTTGTCCAGATAACAAATCATAATTTTTAATCTTTTGGTATTTAAAAGTACATGTTTGCAATACAAAATTATTACTTACATTCATCATAGGTACATGTACATAATACATTTTTATCTTCATTAAGAAGAAGTATATCATCAAGGAAAAGGTCAATTTCAGGAAATTTTTGAAAAGTGAAATATATGTAGTTTAGTGACATAAATATGATTTTTTAAATTAATATATTTTCTTTTCTTGCTGTTAAGGATCAAACCTGGGGCCTTCTGCATGCTAATCATGTGTTCTACAATTGAGCTACACCCCCAGTCAATAATAAAATTCCAACTCATATAATTCTGAAGGAAAAGTATAATCCCAAACATATAATGATGTGTGATGCTATGAAACAATTTAAACAATTTGTCTCATAACTGATATTAATAATGCCAAACTAAGGTAATTTTTTTCAAGAATAGCAGCAAGTGAAAACCACAAATCAGGTCATAGTGTGATGTAATAGTAACAGGTTTTTTTCTTTGAAATTTTCAGAAATATATTTATTTGCAGTAGAAGCTCAGAAATGTTGACAAACTTTTCCTGGAAACCAAATGTTTTTGCATAGCACTATATCACTATCTTCAAGACATTTTTTGACACAAGCTATTTCTAATATAAGGCTACAAAAACAGTGACATTGAATAACTCACTCATAGGTCAAGAGAAATAAGCCTGTCACCATTAATCATGATGTGTCAACTTGAATGGATTAAGAAATTTAGCAGATTAGTTACCGCAATTCTGTGTGTGTCTGTGGATGACAGACATGTAGGTCAGCAAACTCATAGGGGAAGACCCACTCCAGATATAGGTGACACCAACCAATCGTCTTGTAGACTACTGGATGTAATAGAGCTAGAAAGAAGAATGAAGTGCTCATTTTTAAGAACTCCAGTCTTTCTGATTGATTCTGCCCTTTCCTGTCATCACCTTTGCACATTGGTCTTCAGATTTACAATTTTTTCATCCTTCAGACTTCAGATCAGCAACCCTCCAGTGAGCTTTTAGACCTTCAACTTTAGACTGGCAATACATCCTTGATCCCTTCTATTCTAATTAACCAGCCACCCAACTCTATGTTTTATAATAAGTATTTATTTGTCATTTACACATCTGTGCATTGCTTAACTGAGTTAGTCTGATTTAATCTGCGTTTACCTCCAGGGCTCAGATTAGCCTGAAGTCTGCTTGTCATGCCCCTTATTGCCATTATAGCCTATCTGTGCTATCAGGCCAGACTCTTATCATGCAATGACAAATCAAGAGGGCAGGAAAAAAGCAAAAGAATGTTTCAAGCTTCTGATATTGTTATACTCAGTCACATATTTGCCAAAGCAAGTGCCATAACCAACACTGAAGAAATTTATGGGAACCTAACTGAAAGATGAGGAACATGATGGAAGTAATCATGAAAAATGTCACAGTGCTTAAGTTTCCATTTTTTAGGCTGATATACATACATAACTATACATATATTGATTTTATTCCTCTACAAACCCCTAATTAATGTGGAGCCCTTTATCAGATATAAATCAGGACATTTCTGAAATCTGTGCCATTCAAATATGAAAATCATAGAAACAATTTCTCTTTTAGAGGATAAAAATCAGCCCACCATGAGAAATCTGATGGATTCTGGTGTCAAGAATCACTACTTAAGATACTACCCATATTTCCTCCTAGAATTTCTTTCCTATTGCCACCAAAAATGATCCTTTTAGCTAATTCCTTCTCAAGTATATAAAATTACCTCGTGTATTATTGAGTTTCTATTTCCACACAATCACAAAGCATCCTGTACATTTACCTCCCTAAGTGTTAGCAACATAATGAATTCTTCCAGGGCCAGGGAACTCGTGCTGTTTATTTTTGTGTACCAGTACCTCTCACAGTGTAAGAACATGGTAAACATTTAGTAAACTGTTATGGTTTGTGTTTGGATGGTCCCCTAATCCTCATACAGTCATGGATGTAGCTGAGTCTGGGGTTTGTGATTAGTTCCAGTGTCTAGGGCTGGATTGGTGGTGTGAGTACTAAATGCAGCCAGAGGTGAGTAGCTGGCATACAATATAATTAAGAGGAAAAGAGGTGTTGCTTTTCCCTTTTTTATGCTGTTTGTTCTCGTCACTTGCAGCCACCATGAATGGTTGTCCCTTAGCCACACCACTCTACCTTGGAGCTAGCTGAGTATGGACTGAAACCACCACAAACTTTAAGCTAAATAAACCTTTCCTTTCCTAACTTTGGGTCTCAGGTAGTTTGTCTCAGCAACAAGACAAAAGTAACAACAACAGAATTTGGCACCAAGAGTGGGGTCGTTGCTGTAACTGTACCTGATCATGTGGTTAAAGAACCTTTGGGAATGGCTTGTGGGAAGAGTTTGGAAAAGTTTGGAAATGATACTGAAAGACTGGCACTGGAATGCCTCAGGCTGTTCTGCATGGCAGATTCTGATCAAAGCTCAGGAAACCAGAAGGCCTGGGAGTATCATAGGAAATAGTGGGTCCCCATGTTGTGCAGCCCAAAAACTGCAAAAGTGAAAGACTTTTCTTGGAGGAAAAAGCTGCAGAGTGCTGTGTTCCAGAATGGTAGCAGAGGTCACATGAAGTTTCAGAATGGCAGTGGCTGCACAAGGTTCCAGAATGGTGGCAACATAGAAAATTTATTCCTCCAAATCAAGTTCAGAGTGCTCAGTGATCCAGGCACTTAACCCCCACAGCCAAGAAAGAGGAAAGCCTGGCTACTGCTCCAGTGGGCCTCAGACCTTGTTGGCATCCACATGGCACTGGTTTTAAGCGCATGGAGAATGCACAAGTTCTGAGGTTAAAGATGTTTTTACTCCAATTTCAGAAGACCTAGGAGGCCAGGGAGTATGCCCTCTGAGGATATTGTGTGCGCTGTGAGTGTGAAGCCAAAGGTGCAATGGAAAATACAGAAGTTTGAAAAAGCCAGGAGTATAGATCATCTAAGGAAATCTGCAAGGAGGGAGCAAAGTGAGCCTAAGAGAGAAGCCCTGGGGCCTATAACCACCAGAAGTGCTATGGGGGTGGAGTCATTCAAACATTTTGGAGTTCAAAACCAGATTGCTTCAGATTCTGAGTGTGGAACTCCATGACTTAATATTTGCCCTGTTGGATTTTGGACTTGTTTTGGTTCCAATCCTTTGGATCCCATTTGTACCTTTTAAATGGTAATATTTAACTTGTCCCATTATATGTTGGAAATGTTTAACTTTGTTTTCATTTGTACAGGGGGTTACAGCTATAAGTTTGCCTTAGCTCTCAGAGGAGACTTGGGACTTGAACTTTTCAGCAATGCTGAAAATGTTAGGACTTTGGCAACTCTTGGAGATAGACTAAATGTCTTTTGCATAAAGGATATGCATGAGTCTTTGGGGGCTTATTGGTGGAATGTTATGGTTTGTGTTTGGATGGCCCCCCAAGCCTCATGCAGTCAGGGAGGCAGCTCAGTCTAGCATTTGTGATGGATTTGTTGTCTAGTGCTTGGATTGGTGTGTGAGTGCTGCACCCATCCAGGGGTGGGCAGCTGGCATACAATATATTTAGGAAGGGAGGAGGCATGCTTCTCCCTTTTTACCCTATTTGCTCTTATTGCTTATGGTCACCATGAATGGTTGTCTCTTAGCCATGCCACCCTGCCATTGGAGCCAGCTGAGTATGGATTGAAACCTCCAAAAACTGTAAGCTAAATAAACCTTTCCTTCCCTAATTTTGGGTGTCAGGTATTTTGTCTTAGCAATGGGAGAAAAGTAACCAAGACATAAACACATAGAGGAATGAAGATATCACAGAATTATGATAACAATAATAGTTAACATTTATAGAATACTTACTAAATGCCTATCATCCTTCTAAGGGTGTTTTATATATCAAATAATTTATCTACACAAAAATATAATAGGTTCTATTTTTAAAAAAAGAGATAACTGAAGTATAGCAGAGACATTAAGATATTAAGCAGTTTGATGAAAGCCATACAGAGGTGGGAAATGAGAAGGCAAAAATGAAAACAAAACAGAACATAAAAGGCAGAGAGAAGATAGGAAAAGAAAAAGTGAATGTGAAATTTCAGGAATGCTGTGATTCTGCTAGAATCTATAATGCGGTTCATGTTTCTGAGAACTTGTTGGAATTCTTTACCTCTCATATACTCTCACACTGTCTTTTCCTAGATTGACTTAGGGTCAACATTTTATTTTCACAACACAATTTTTCCTTCATGTTCTACTTGAATTGTAAAGTACATCCTTGATTAGGTGCAATTCTGCCCACTCCACTTAAGTATCTACGGCTAGAAGGAAAAAAAAAAAAAAACTAACTCAGCATTAGACAAAAAACCACTAAGTTTACTCATGTATCACTTTAAATTCATGAGCACTAACCTTGACTGACCCTACTTTATGCCCTTATTCTAGTCTCTCAGCCTCCCACAAGATTATTTCACAGTATCTGCTCTTTCTCTGTAACCCAGAAATTCCTCCCTGTTCCTCATGCTCAGCTGATAACCTTGCTCCAATTATCCTAAACAAGAAAAACATCAGAGAGAATTGCTACGACCCTCAAGCCACATCAACCTCATTTGCAGTTCTAGTGGTATAATATAATGTCCTTGTTCTGAATGAGAATTGCTTTTGTTTTATATCTTTTCATTTCATCGTGCATATATATATATAGTAAGCTTTCTTATAAAATATCACTTCATTCTTTCATCCTTTTTCAAATTATATGCCTCCAATTAAATCATCCTTTGTTGTGAATTATTTTATTGCACTAAATTTATTAAAGTTTTCCTCCAATTTTGTGATAATAAGTTTGGAAACCACTTGACAATCCATTAATGTTTGGGACACTGAAGCACCAATATGTTAAACTTTCACCCTGGTTTAGATCACAAAGATATTAACAACTGAGTTGTTTCACAGGCTATGTAGAGTTGCCTGTGTAGAAAGTGTTTTTAGTTTATTTTGTGTCTTTTCTTTCTTTTTTAATTAGTATGTGTGTGTAGTACATATTTTCTTATCCTTGTTTATAGCAGCACAATAGCTAAATTTTGGAAGTGGCCTGTGTGACCGTCAGCAGATGAGCAGATAAAGAAAATGCAGTGTTTGCACACAATGGAGTACTACTCTGTTGGAAAGTATATTTTGGGTTTGTAGAGTTCACACAAGTAGAATAAGCTGTAAAGAAGAAACAGTGGGAGCTAACACAGGAGATAGTCAACTGAAAGTTTCATGTCAATTTTAATCATATTATTTATAAAATTGTGAAGCAAGTGGAAAGTAATTTCCCCCAAGACATTCAGGTCTGTATACTCTTTAAAAATTCATATGTATACTCCCAAGATGGACACAATATAGTCTGCAATTTCCAGTTTACACATTCAAGTTTTTAGGATTTTGACACTGGTCCATTTATCTTTCTTCTTATATTCCCTTACCCTATTTCGTGATATGAACTTAAAAGTTACACACACACACACATTCCTTTTAAATACTTATCCCTAGGCAGACAACTTTGTTAACTGCAGATGAATATATGCAACTTGATATTTGGTGTCTTCATGTGGATAGGGGAAAGACTTCTGAAAATGAATGCACCCAAACCTGAAATTCTGATGCCCAACTTTATCCTAAATCCTACTCACTTTTAGTCTTCACCCTCTCAGTATGCAGAAAATCTATCAGTCACTTTACTCATTTAAATATTTCTGGTTGCTCTGTGAACACACCAGATATATTCCTATCTCTGAGTTTTTGCACTTATTCACTAGGATCCCTTTTCTGAGAGACCAGCCTGTCCTGTACCTCCATTTCCTTTTAGTCTCTCAAATATCACACTGTTTCTCATGATCTCTCCACATTAAATATGAGAAACCTCTTTTCCTGTTACCACTGTACACTGTCTCTCTTCTTGGTTTTATATTTTCTATAGAATTGATCATCTGAAATACTATAAATTTAATTATTTACTTAACATATATTCTCAGGAGAATGAAAGCTAGGCTTCTGGTATGTTTATTCTATACCCCAAAATCTAGAAAGATACTTGAGATATGGAAGCCATTCAGTAAATAATAAATTGAACAATGGGGGATAAATTAACAACCGAGTAGAAATAAATGAAATGACTCAAGCCCTCTGCAAGGAACTCACAGAATAACTTGAAGGTCAAGTCATGATGCTGAGGCAAAAAGTATAATAAATAGTGAAACTAAAGAGGAACTCCCATTGCAAAAGCTGCCTATCAAAAGAAAAACTGATGTACAGCAGCCACCAGAAATGCACAGCAAAATCCATGTGAGTAAATATGGAGTGTGAACATGCAAATAATTCATGGAACACTGGATGTATGAATTGTACAACTGATTAGTTCCAAAAGAACGATATTAAGTCTGAAATTCTGAAAGTATAAGTTATTACACAATTATTTTTAAATCTCATCATTTTAAAGAAACATTTCATACTTGATTAAAACAAATCAGGAAAGATTAACTGAAAGCCAGGTTGACAAGTACCCATTTTTTAAAAATTTAATTAGTAATTCTATTTTGCTAAAATGTGAGCAATGATACAAAATACTGTAGTACCAAAGAGAGTATCTATCTTTCCTTTTAAAATTCACTGGCATCAAAAATATATTCAGATTGTGGCTAGTAGACCAGATGAACTTCTAAAATAAGTGCCCTTTCAGAGAAATTCTCTTACTGCATAATGCACTTTTACTATATTCTTCCTATCAACTAAATTGACATTTGTATATTTGGTCAGTAAGATAACTTGGAATATTTTGGAATCAAAGATTTATTTGTGTAGTTTCTTGGTGCAGAGTTTGGAGCACTGGAGCTTTTCTTTGTGTGTTTGGATCTCTGTGACAACTTTCTTTTATCTAGTTTCAATGGTACATTCCTGGACTTCGGCTTAATAAAGGCTTCACTCTCCTACCACCAGGATGCAGCCATAGAATCCATGTGTAAACAATGATTCACTGACTTAAACAGGGCAGGATTTCATAGTGTCACAAAAGAATTCCACAAAATAATCCCATATATATATATTTATATATATGTATACATATTCTTTTTCAGCAGCTATGAAATTTCCATGGAACATTACCTATCCCTGGCACAGCTGCCTGGAACTGTGTGTCTGAATTTTATCTGGCTTCATACTTTCAAACATGTAGGTAATTTTCATTGTGTTTGTCATACTAATGGCTACAGGAAGATCAGTAAGTAGATTTATCTGCTAAAATCTCATCACAATGATCTATGTGCAATGGGTTCTCAAAGGAAGTTGGCTTATTTTATATAAACATGAAACCAAAAAAGTTTGTTATACTATTTTTGGAAAATAAAATTTCCAAATTCTTAAGTTAAGGTTAGAATTTCAGATACTATCTAAACACCTGAAGTAAATAATTTTAGGATCCATGACCCATCTATGGATCAGGCTAGTTCTATGTAATGAGAGGGAGATGCTTTTTGCACCACCAAAATACCATTGAAGACTTTACCATTGTATAACTTCTCTCAAAAATTCCTACTGAAAATTTACTTTTGGAAAATATGTTCTCATCTCTATTTAAAGTTAGGTATTCTGAGGATCTAACTTAAAAATACTACATTTTTCTTCTTCACAAAAAAATCCTTTTCAGAAAACAGCATTACAAATAAAGTTAGATATAACTTTATACCTCCTTAAAATTGTGTTTACTAAGCCAAAAGTGACTGTGAGTAAATTATTTTAGTTCAGGGAAATGTTACATAATATCCCTAAAATGGAATTGACTCTTCTGTTGAGAAGTGATTATCTCGATTATAAAAACATTGAACAAATAACTATCCCAACTATCATTACACAAATAAATCACTGTCACCACTGGTCATCTAAACAGGAAAGTAGCTCATTTGTTAAATGCCTTTGAAATTGGTGGTCTTTGTTCCCTGGAAATTACCTTTTGCTATTTTCACATCATGGTCCTACATCATTTCAGCAGGGCCTGTTTTAACAAATTTGATGACAATCCAGGCAGTGTGTGTGTGTGTGTGTGTGTGTACACATGCATATCTGAGAAGGTGGTATCAGGATTGAGGAGAACATAGAGAAAATTTATTCATGTGAACATATACCCAACTTCATTTTTTCAATGATTTAGAAACCTAATATAACACTGAGATATTTGCTGGATTGAATTTTCCCAGGACTTAAACTAGTTTTTGAGGTTAAACATCACACTGTTATCCTGGAAATATAAAAACACACTATTCTACAATCTTGTCCAGCTAAAAAGTACATAAAAAGAGTGGATCTTAGAAGGACATATTTTTACTTACATGGATGATCTATCAAGAAAGTCAGGGAAATTCCAGGGAAGTGCGAGGATAATAAGAAAACGCAAGGCAACCAAAACTGAGCATTAGTTCACGGCAACAAATGTAGAGACACTGACATCTGCAGACATATTCTCTGACCTTTAGCTTTTATAAAAATGGCACCTAAAAGGAATGGACACACACATGGGTTCTTTCCAATAGGGAGTCAAAGTTAAACGTCCCTAGAAAGTAATAGTCTAAGATATTAATGCATTGTCTAATGAGCTATTGGAAGGGAACATTCAGAGAGGCAGTGTCAGGCACACTCTATAGAGATGAATAAACTTGTCTGACTTGGCTCTGAAAAAGGAGGTGACAGGCAGCTTCTTTCAACCTTTCCCATAAGACATCTCTATTGCCAATTTATCGGTCATATTTTCTCTACCCAAGCTGAGAATTGAATTTGAAATTGTTTTTAGTATTTTATTAATGTAGGAATGCACTTCCAATCCTATGCTCAAAGAATTCTTTTATAAAGCCCTCCCATTGCAGCTGCTGGGATTCAGGTGAACAGCGTGGGACAGTCCAGAGACTGACCCCTCTCTTCCCCACTGGTGGGATTCAGGTGAACTGTACAGGAAGTCACGGAGAGTTGTAGGAATGCCAGCCACACAGTAGGGACCCAGCCAGGGTGCACAGGATGGACAGGTGGGACTAGCCACATGAAACTGTCAGAAGCAACAGTAACATTACGAGTCAACAGGTGGTAAGTTAGGTGAACCAGAGTTGTGCTTGGGATTAAAGACACACAGAATAGAAGCAGGGGGTGGGGCTTCTCCTTTCTCCCTCTTTCTCCCTTTTTCCTCTTTTTCTTTTTTCTTATCTTTTTTTCTCTTTTCTAAATGGCTGAGGAGAATTCCAGCTACCGAAAGCTAATCATATCCCCCAAACTCAGACACCAAGTTCAGATAATTCACACACCTGATATTTCTGAAATGATAGTAGCTGAAGTATAGAAATGAATCCATGTGACTAGAGAGGAAGTCAGATCAGAAATAATCTCTTGGGATAAAAAAAAGAAGTGTCAACATTCATAAATGAATTTCTCAGCAAATACAGAGGAGAGATAGATTTTTAAAAAAAGACATGTGCATCCATGTTTATAGCAGCACAATTTGTAATAGCTAAATCTTGAAAACAACTCAAATACCCATCAATAATGGAATGAATAAAAAAGATGTGGTATTTTTATACAATGGAGTATTACTGAGTTATAAAGAAGGACAAACTTGAAGCTTTTATAGGTAAATGGGTGCAATTTGAAAGCATACTCTTAAGTGAAACAAATCAAACTCACTAGTGTAAATATTGTATTGTCTCCCTAGTGTAAAAAATCAAAAGTGTAAATAAGATCCAAAATGTACAATAGATATTGTGAAAGGGAAAGAAATGCTCAAAAGGAAAGAACTGGGAGAGGGGAAAGGAGAAAACAAAGAAAGGAAAAGATTATACATATACATATACATATACATGCACACATACGTACATATATATACACAATATATATATAGTTATCTGTAGATAACTATACTATTAATCTCTGTTCATCAAAAAGAACAGTTTGCACTTTCATTGTTCAATTGTTTGATCATTTTTTCACACCTATATACTGTAATCTGAACTACTACTTTGAAGATAACAATATGCAATATTTTTAAATTTTTTTATTTTAAATACAAACAAAAAGGATAAAAACGATACAGAATTTAAAAAAAAGAATCAGAAAGTTAACACTAGTTATTGTAACACATATTGCTATCTTTAAAGGAGTTGTTCAGATTACAAGATTTAGGCATAAAAAATGATCAAGGGCTGAGGATTTAGCTCAGTGGCCTAAGTACCTGCCTGGCAAGCGCGAGGTCATGAGTTCAACTGCTGGTGCCACAAAAAACCCCAAAAAGGTCAAACAATCAGAGAATAAAAACATAACTGTTCTTTTTGATGAACAGAGATTGGTAATATACTTATCTATCTTGTATATATTTACATAAATATATATATATGTACACACATGTTCATATATAGTCTTTTCTCTTTCTTTTCTCCTTCCCCCATCCCAGTTGTTCTTTCCTTCTGAGCACTTTCTTTCCCTTTTTCACAATATATACTGTACAAAATAAAATAAAATAATACACAATATATTAATCAGTGTTAATCTCTTATTGTTTTGTTTTGAAATTCTATATCACTGTTTTTATTCTTTTTTCATTTTAAAATAAATAAGGATTGGGTAAAAATAATAAATAAATAAATAAATAAATAAATAGATAGATGTGGTCTACCCTGGGTGGGGGAATAGATGATGATAGAAAGAGGATGGAAACTGTGAATGATCAATACAGGAAAGAAATAGAATTCATGAAATGGATTCAAACAGATATCCAGGAAATTAAAATTTTCATTGAAAGCTGTAAAAACCACTCGAACAAAACTGAAGATGGACTTTCAGATGTGGAAGATAGGATCACAGCTAGTGATCATGAAGAGAAAGATCTCTTGAAAAATAACAAAAATCAGGAAATAATAACTCAACAGCTGCAGGATGATCCAAAGAAAAGTAGTATAAGAATAATTGTCATCAATGAAAAAAACAGGAGTCAACACAAGTGACATAAAAAAACTATTTGCAGACGTAACACCAGAAAATTTCTGAAGAATGGGAAAAGAATCTGACATACAGATACCCAAGACATATAACACTTCAATTAGCCATAACCAAATAAACCTACACCCAGATACAAAAAAATCAAGATTCCAGAAATTTAACATATTAAAAGCTGTTAGAAACAAACAAACAAACAAACAAACAAACGAAAAACTGATCATGTATAAAGGAAAGCCCATCAGAATCATGGATGACTTCTAAACACAAACCCTAAAGTCAAGAAGACTTGGAGTGAAGTATTTCAAGTCCTGAAAGTAAACAATTTCCAGCCCAGACTGATGTATCCTGAAAAACTATCTCTCACAATTAGTGGAGAAATAAGATACTTCCACGACAAAGAACAACTGAAGAAATTCATGACCACCAAACCAACACTGCAAAGGGTACTGAAAGATAACTCTAAACAGAAATAAATTCTACTGGAAGAGAACGTTGGTGGAAACCATGAAGACATAGGTGTAGGTAGAGACTTCATGAACAAAAACCAGACTGCATGAGAAATACTTCAAGAATCAAAAATTGCAATCTCGTCTTATTAAGAAGCTTTTGCACATCAAAAGAAATCACCAACAGAGTGACAAGACAACCCAGACTGGAAAAAAAAATTTAGTGAGTTGTCTCTCAGACAAAGGACTTCTATCTAGAACATATAAAGAATTTTAAAAACTTAAGCCCCCAAATGCAAAGACACAATCCAAAAATGGGCATCTGAGATGAATATACACTTCTCAGATGAAGAAATACAAATGGCAAATAAATATATGTAAAATGTTCAATATCACTGGTGAAAGAATGGAAAACAATATTTCATGCCACAGGAACCCAGAAAAAAAATCAGGAGTAGGTATTCTATTTGCAGACTATATGAACTTCAAGTCAAGACTGATCAAGAGAGACAAAAAGGTCACTATACACTTGTGAAGGAAAAGGTATAAGAAGAAGTGATAGCAATCATAAATATATTTATACCAAATACTGGTGCATCCAACTACATAAAACAAATATTAACAGATATGAAAAATCAAATAAACACTAACAGAATTGTAATGGGTGACCTTAATCCTCCACTCTCACACGTAGGTAGATCAACTAGAGAAAAAAATCAATAAGGAAATATCAGAATTAAACCAAACCTATGAACAAAAACACTTAGTAGATTTCTACAGAGTGTTTTAGCCTACATTGGAATATACATTCTTCTCTGCTGCACATGGGACAGTCTCTAAAATAGACCACATGTAAGTCCACAAAGCATGCTTAAGTAAATGCAGAAGAATTGAAATTATCCACTGTGCTATCTAACCATAGCGCAATAAAATTAGAAATCAACAACAAAAGAAATCACAAAAAATACAGAAACATATAGAAATTAAACAATACTTTCCTGAACAACCAGTGGGTCACAGAGGAAAATAAACTGTGTCTACAATTAAATGATAATGTGATACATCATACCAGAACTTATGGGATGCAATTAAAGTAGTTCGATGAGGGAAATGTACAACCATGAATTTTCACATCAGAAAAACAGAACTAGGTCAAATAAACAACTTGATGTTGAACATCAAACTTCTAGAAAAAGAAGAAAAAAATTAAATCCAAAATTCATACTAGGCAGGAAATTATAAAGACAAGAGCAGAAATTAATGCAATTGTGACTAAGAAAACAATATAAAGAATCAATGAATTGAAGAGTTGGTTCTTCGAAATATTAAATAAAATTGATAAACTCTTAGCCAACCTCATCAAAAAGAGAAACGAAAAGACTCAAATTTAAACAATTTGGAATGAAGAGGGGGAAATCACAATGGATCCTGCTGAAATCCAGAATATCATCAATACCTACTTCAACAACTAGTTCTTTATTAAGATGGAAAGTACAGAAGAAATGGATACATATCAATTGCCAAAATTGAATCAGGAAGATAAAAATTTCTAAGTAGCCTGATATTAGTCAGAGAAATTGAAAATGTAACAAAATCTGACAAGAAAGAAAAGCCCAAGCTCTGATGGAATCACTGCTGAATTCTGCAAAAATCTTTAGAGGAGAACTAATGCCACTAATGTTGAAAGTCTTTAATAGAATTGAAAGGGAAAAAAAATACTTCCAAAATCATTCCTGGAAGCAAGGATTACCCTGATAACAAAACCAGGAAAGGACCCAACCAAAAAAGAAAACCACAGGCCAATCTCCATAAGGAACACAAAAATCCTCAATAAGATACTGACAAACAGATTGCAGCAAATCAAGACCAAGTAGGATTCATTCCAGGCATGTAGGAATGGTTCAACATATACAAATCAGTAAATATAATACACCATATTAACAGAGCCAAAAACAAAAATCACATGATCATCATAGTAGATGCAGAAAAAGCACTTGACAAGTTCAACACCCATTCTTGATAAAAATCCTAGAGAAAATCGGAATACAGGGTTCTTATCTCAATCTGACAAAAGCCATCTATGGCAAACCAACAGCTAGCATCATACTAAATGGAGAAGAACTGAAAGCTTTCATTCTAAAATCAGGGAAAAGACTATCACCACTCCTATACAATATAGTTCTGGAAACATTAGCTGGAACAATTAGACAATGGAGAGAAATAAAAGGAATAAAAATAGGAAAGGAAGAAATTAAGCTACCATTATTCACTGATGACATGATGCTCTACATAGAAGACCCCCAAAACTCTACCAATATCAAAAGATTGTCTATTTAATAATCAAATTCAATAGCTCAGCTGGATATAAAAATCAACATTCAAAAATCAATAGTATTCCTGTACACAAACAACAAATTCATTGAGACAGAAGTTAGGGAAGCCACATCCATCACAATAGCATCTAAAAAAGTGAAATATTTAGGAATCAATGTAGCAAAGGAAGTGAAAGATCCATACATTGAAAATTGCAGTGTGCTGAAAAGGGAGGTTGAAGAGGATATCAGAAAATGGAAAGATATTCTCTGCTCATGAATAGGAAGAATCAACATAGTGAAAATGGACATACTCCCAAAACTGGTATACAGATTTAATACAATTTCAATCAAAATACCACTAGGACATCCCATGAAACCAGGGAAAACATTACTAAAATTCATTTGGAACCAGAAGAGACCTAGAATGACAAAGACAATCCTGAACAATAAAGACAAGGCTGTAGGAATCTCAATTCTTGATTCGAAATTATACTATAAAGCTAATGTGATAAAATTGCCATGGTACTGGCAAAAAAACAGAACTGAAGATCAGTGCAACAGATCAGAAGATGCAGACACAACTCCGAACACACTCAGACACCTTATCTTTGACAAAGAGGCCAAACATGTTCACTGGAAGAAAGCCTCTTTAATAAATAGTGCTGGAAAAACTGGCTTTCCACATGCTGAAGACTAACACTAGACCTGTGTCTATCATCATGCACTAAACTGAAATCAAAATGAGTCAAAAATCTAAATATTAAAACAAAAA
>RJWT010010978.1:0-15514 GCA_004365215.1 Cuniculus paca | reverse complement strand
TTCAAAAATAGCTGGTTAATAGTTTAGACAAATATTCTAATGGGAAAAATACTGGTGACAACTAAACCTTTTCACTTATTTATTCATTCAATTTCTTTTTTAAACCGCATACCTCCTGGACTGCTTCAAACCATGACTCTGCTCTCCTAAACAACACATGACAGTTGACTTTAATATTGACTAAGGATTCACTAGACTAGCTCTTTGTGGAAAATTGATCTAGATTATAAAGACGTTGACCTTCAAATCTGCATATGTGTTTTTGTTTTCCTTCTAACTCTAAAATTTGTTTTGTCAAACACAGTGCCAGTCACTCATTCAATCATTGAGTCAAACATTTTATTTAGGCGTTGTTTTTCATTTTGTTTTCTGTTTTTGTTACACTGGGAGTGGATCCCAGGGCCTTTTGTGTACTAGGCAAGTGCTCTACCACCAAGCTACACACGCAGCCCCAGCAAAGGTTGGGAAATGCTGTGTGTGGCACTAAGAATGCAGCATGGAGTCTCTATTTTCAGAAAGCTCACAAGCTAGGAATGGAGACTGTGGTAAAGCTGCTAGCGTGTTGCCAGTTCTGTTACTGGGAATGGGACCCTATCTTGGGAGCACAGAGAAAGAGCATTTCATGTAGCAGAGCTTTTCAGAAGCAGGCAAAGTCCTCAAGGATGAATGATGATTAGGCAGGGAAGAAGAGCTGAGTAACTAGAGGAGTAGGAGATCAGGCAGTGACAGCTTATAACCAGGAAATGCTTCAGTATCAGTTTGGAATACCTGAAAGGATAGTTGCAAGTTGATGTTGGAAAGGTAAAAAATTGCAATTAATGCTTCAGTATCATTTTGGAATACCTGATGGGATAGTTGCAAGTTGACATTGAAAGGTAAAAAATTGCAATTAAGAGCAGATGGCTGACTTTCCATGTAGCCGAGAGGTTTGTAATTCTTCCTGAGGCTAATAGTGGGTTACTAATGGCTTTTTAATGGAAGAATAACATAGATTTGCATTTGTGAAAATTCATACTTGTTACAGTCTGGAAAATAAACTCAAGATTAATTATAATAGCTATTTTGATAATGTAGGTGAGATTGATAGACTCTTGAATAAAAGATACTGATAATTAGGGATGGAGGGAATAACAGAAATTAGTGATCAAATAGTACGTATAGTAGGGAAGACAAGAAGACCAGATCTGGGTGAGTGAGGAGGACATGAGGTACGTAATGGGCATTTGTTGAATAGAACTGACTTAGTGAATTACTATGTATTTGTTCTTTTCTGAAAAGAAATTTGGTACTTAGAAAAACTATTTTTGCAGAATGTTCATTTTTAACTAGAGTTAAAGTGAGTTTGTGTCTGGTCAAAACCTTAGGAAAACAAAAACATGAAGCCTATTTGTTTTGCATTTTTATTTCAATATTATCATTCTTTACCAGCAAGAATCAGTTGTAAGTTTTCCCACTGTTAAGTCCTGAGCTACAGCTACAACCTTTGCTAAACTATCAACCTGCTAGTGTTCACAAAAATGTAATTGTTTTTCTTTCATTTATAGTTTCGATGTGGACAATGGCACATCTGCGGGACGGAGTCCCTTGGATCCCATGACCAGCCCAGGATCTGGGCTAATTCTTCAAGCAAATTTTGTCCACAGTCAACGCCGGGAATCCTTCCTGTATCGATCAGATAGTGACTATGACCTCTCTCCGAAGTCTATGTCTCGGAACTCCTCCATTGCCAGTGATATGTGAGTATGAGAATGGGCAAAAAGAAGAGGGAGTGCCTGTACAAACTAAGTAAACTCATCTCAAGAGTTGATGATTGGATACAGTCAATGATTTTAGCTCTACTATATTGTTCTCCTCTAAAACAGAAAGCAGGAATAAGATAATACAAGCTCAAGATGAATAGTAGCTGTAACTTGAGTACACTATCACTCTTGATAAGAAACTTTTGTTTTCCTGGAAAATACATTGGGGAGAGTGAGGATTACATTTGTAATAGAAATTTACACTTAAAATATCAACTTATATTTATGTAGGACCTGAATTTTAGCTATTCAGGTAAAAAGGATATTTTGTAATAATTGTAAAATCTTTAAACTCAGTTTTAAAATCTGTTATATTAGAGCAGATAAAGGTTTTGGAGATATCTCAGTTGATGTATGTTCAGATGTTGGTACTGGTTTGCCAGATCAGTCAAGAAATCTTTTGTAGGAGTTTTCTCAAATTAAACTGATTTTTTAATAATGAATTACTAGAGACAACCACAGAAAATGTTAGATAGACTTGAATGTGGTTTAAAATGTGGCACAGATTGGAAAATAATTTAAAAAGAAAAGTGGGTTTGCATATTTTAGGTCATCATTAGCTCACTTTTGTAGCACGTTTTTGTGTCTGTTGTATTGTTCTCTCTGTATTTAGGAATCTGGTATCTGTACTGTCATGTTTTGTTTTCTCTCTCTCCCTCTCTCTCTTCCATCTCCCTCCCCTTCTCTCTGATTAGTCTTAACTTCTCTTGATCTAAACATTTGTCTAGTAACACTTACCATCTCCAACACCATGTCAAAAGCTCATAAAAGTTTGCAGTTGACCTTATAGGATTTATTTTCTATGAGGTCCTTGAGGGTTAGTTTTGGTATTGTAACAGATCAAGTTATTGCAGTAGGTCTTAAATAAGATCTTAGAAATGAAGTTTTGTTTTACTCATTATTATAACCTGTAGTTCCTGCTATTTTTTGAGCAGTTGTACTATTGTTGTTCATTCTTCTTCATCCTTAAACAATTTTCTTTCCCAGTGAAAGCCTACTTTCTTAAGCTTGAAATTTTGGACTTTTCTGTATTTGTTCACATATAATGTAAATACTTCTTGAGAACCATAGTGTATATGAAGTTCTCAATCTCTAGGGCAGTGGAATCTGGCATTTTTGACCATTATAATAAAATATCCCAGGCAGCAGCCATGAGGTATTTACAAAGTACTACAGGGGTGTAGAGAAGAGAAGGAGGATTCTCTCTGACCAAGAATAGGGGAAAGAAAATAGCAGGCTAAGGGGGAAACATACAATATGTGAAGAATGGAAAAATCATGGCTCAGTTTAAAAAAAAAATCTGTTTGGTATAAGTAGAAAAATGTGCTAAGTGAAAAAAGTCAAATATTTTGGAACCTGAGAGCCACAGAGGATTTTAGCTGGTGTTTGGCCTGATCATATTCTTGTTTTCATGCATTATGATTACTTTTGTGGAATTATTGCACAATGAAATTGACTACAGGAAAGTATTTCATGTCAAATTCACAGAAACAAAGCAAACCAAATATAAAGACCTAAATCAAATCAGTAGCCATAGGACAAAAAGGTTGGACAACATATGAGAGGACCTCGGCTTACTTATGTGTGTGTGTGCACGCACATGTGTGTTGGGGGACAGCCATGCAATAAAGAGAATCAAAGAAAATACTAACATTTTTACCCTGAATGAATAAATAAATGATGTTTTTGTGAGAAATAAAAGGCCAATTGTGGACAGCATAATAACAGATAATAAGTAATAAATTTGGTTTTTACAAGATAAGGATAGGGAGAAAAAAGTGCCATTAGCCACAAGGACCAAGAGCAGAAATTACAGTCCAGAGAACTAGAAATTAGAATAACACAGTTAGCTTCGATAACTACTAGGCCTTTGGATAATGATTGATTCAGAAGTTTTAGGTAATAGAATTAGAAACCCAGTAGGTGAGAAATGAATTGAAAGAGAAGATCCAAGACAAAGCACACATTTTTTTTTTTTTGCACACATCTTTATAGAAGGTTCATGAACAAAGCAGGGGAAAGGAGTAAGACTGCATGAGGAAGAATTAAGTTTAAGGGAATTTCAAATATTCTAAATTTTAAAATATTAATTAAATTTTTTTAATTTAATACCCACAATATAGACTAAAAATTCAAAGAAGAAAGGATCTTAAAATACAGTTGTAGTTGCTGACAACAGTTTGATCTTAAGCTCAGTTAAAGAGACTCCCTGAAAAAGTACTAAGTGTTGTATTTGTTGGAAAAACAAAGAAAAAAGAAGCAAGGGAAAGAGGGGAAATATGAATCTGGAGCTCAAGGAGTAAACAGTTTAGAGTCAATGGCTAGTGTGATCTCTACTTGGCAAACCAGATAGAAGATATAGCCATTAATAACAAAGGAGAGAGGGCTAGGGAATGGCAGGAAGGAGGAAGGCTAAAATAGCCACTATGCTAATCAAAAAAGAAAGCAGAAAAGAGATTAGTAGAGGAATTCTGAACATAATCATAGATAGTTATAAATAAGGTGAGACAAGGTTGAATGCTAACATGTTACTGAGCATTAATTAGTGCTACTCTAACATTTGATTTAGATAGAGGGCAGGAGAAAATTCACAATGAGTTAGTGGACTCTAAAATTTTACAACATAACTACATAAACTGACCTTCAAATGCTAATATATGCAGATTATTTCACATCTTCTACAAAAGATTAAAGATTAAATATGTATTTTATGAGAAGTCTGTAATATTTCATATTTAATTAGGGCATCTATTTCCAAAGCCCATTTTGACCTCATCTTATCTTGGACCAATGTAAGAGTTTCTTTGCTTGATCAGACTCATAAAATGGAGAAATTTAACCAGACTGTGATGCAACTCAGTGTCTTCTTAAGAAATAATATCTTGGCATTCTCAACTATCCCATTGCCTTGGAATATTTTCATTGGAGCAATAAAGTTTTCCTTTCACATTCACTGACACCTGGAAAGCATTCTTTGCACCTAGGAGATGAAATTTCTGTATGAAGAAAAATAAATAGAATATATGCTCACTCAGTATTGCATCTGATACAGCATGTAACGTTCTACACATGACAGATCATGTCTTCTTTATGTGAATTTTCATATGACCATGTTTAAACCTGGTCGTTTTTTTTTTTAACCTTACCTAGTTCAGATTGTGTAGACAATGTTCAGATTGTATAGACACTGTCCAATGTCTATAATTCACCTGCTTTATAGACAATGCCATTATGTTTTACTCACTTGGTGATTTTTATATCTGTTTTAGTTTAGCTTTCCTTTGGAGAAAATCCCTTAGAAATTTCAAATACAAATGCTACCAAGAAAGGTTTATGATTATCTGTTCAAATTAAATGTTTTGGAAAACATTTCAATGCTTTGTAATTTTGAATAGAAGTGCATAATTTATTGGGAAAGTGAGAAGTAGGTAATTACTTCCTAGTGGAATGTCATCATCTCATCTTCTATAAATAGATACTAGTAAAATAGCTGAGACTTAATGAGAAAAAAAATAGTGATAGCAAGGATAATCATAATACATGTCACACAGGTATATTACTTTTCACTTTTTTGAGTAGCTCTTTTTTTCTGAAATTTCATATTCTTTTCTGAAGGCCGGGGGTTTGGAGTTTTTGTGGGTTCTTTTTTTTTCCAGTTTTTGTTAGTATGTGTTTGTGGTACACAATGATTACATTTACTATGGGGAGTTTGCAACTGTACCTAAAAACATCTTAATTATTTTTGTTCCCTTCCTCTCACATCCCTATGTGTTCCCTTCAACTCTTGTTCCCCTTTCCATTTGAAAAAGCTCTATTTCCATTTTCTCTTCCATCTCACCTGACAGTTTCACAGACCTTTCAGTAGGGAAATTATTATGCCATTTTATACATGAAAGAGCCACAGTTCAGTGATCATACTTTTTATGAACATGACAAACACTTTAATCATTTCTAGAAGAACATTATTTTTATAGTGCAATTGTGAACAAAATGCTGTAAACTACTGTAGCAAGACTAAATTCATTTACCTAAATGATTTACTTAGCACTATGAAAATTTGGCTAAGAATAAAGGTAAAAGCTCAAAGTGACCAAAAAAGCAGTCAAGCAAAATTACAGCTGACTCAGTCCTACAATTATACCCAGAATCTAAAAGAGTACCTAGCAGCTTCTGCTTCAAGACTACCACCAAATTTGTTAAATATAGATACCACAGTAGCAACTTAATTCTTAATGAGACTCAGGAAAAAGAAATGCTAAGTATTAGCATATATACAATAAAGAAATAAGTACTTGGATAGCATATTTGAATTACTGTTGGAAATAGAAACAACTAGGTGATGAAAGGTTGCCCCACTAATGTCATGAAGGAAAATTACATAACAAACAGATAATCACATTTTTCTCTCCTAAAGTTCTTCAAAACACATTTAAAATTATTTAGCTTCGGAATAAGTTATTTCCCTTTTTTCTCATCACCCAATAGTAAAATGTGTACTTGAAAATACACAAAGCTCTTGTATGTTATGAAGATTAGTAAGAGAATGAACAATGACAAGACAAATAACATTTGACTATGAAGATATTAATTTATTTAAATATAAGATAATTCTCAAACCATTTAAATTAAATGAAAAATCAATTTGCCTAATAGCTAGTCCCCACTTACCATCCTATGTTGAGTATGTGCTGGCATGTGGAAGCTGAGATGACCTGTGGAACTCTTTACTATACTTATACACTTTACTGCTGCATTCAGAGTGTAGTAGGGAGTACATGTGAAAGGAGCAATGAGGAGGCGGCAAGTGGGTTCGGTATATCATAAAAGGCTGGAGCACACTCCAGTCTCACTAACGGGTCCCTATGTAACATAGAGATGGTTGGACCTCAATGATCAGGCTTTGAACAGCCCCAGAAAGACATTCTTTCCTCAGAGAGTGGACAACATCCCCTACTTGTTATCTCAGACTGCTTCTTTCCTGAGTAGTTATCAAGTGCCGCTAACCTGTGGGGCCTCTACTACAAATTTTCACAGATAGCTTTTCCTCCTCACTACCTGTGCCCACTGGTATTGTCAATAGATTACCTAGATTCATATTTTTATTCCAGTTTATGTGATTCCTCCTTGGGTCTCAATAGAGTAATTCCAAAAATAAAAATGATATTTGTTGCATTACTGTGATTCTAGTCTTCACTGATATACATGAAATGTTCGTAATCCCTCCTAGCTAGATTTTAGATCATGTTACGCTAAGCAATGTTTATAAGCAAACCAGTTTGCCCTTTGAAAGCCAAATCCCACTAACTAAATACAGAAATTTACTATCA
The DNA here is from genome assembly GCA_004365215.1 of Cuniculus paca. NCBI lineage: Eukaryota > Metazoa > Chordata > Mammalia > Rodentia > Cuniculidae > Cuniculus > Cuniculus paca. The sequence goes on along the minus strand of RJWT010010978.1, from coordinate 8,388 downwards.
CCAAATTTTCCTTCCTCAGTTCCCAGTTTTTCCCAGCTAGAGGAGATAGAAATAATGGGACCAGGGCCAGGGTTTCCAAAATATGCTGATACACCAGAGGGAATTCAAATGAGGAGGGATATTTTCAAATTTCAGGGGAAACACAGAAATATAGTCTCTTACAAAACTAATAGAGAGTCTATATTTCATCTTTAGATCATGACATTTCAAAACAATGTTACAAAACAAGGTTATGGGTGGTTACTGAATAAAAAGCAAGTATGAATAAAAGTTGACATAGAATCAGAAACCAGAGAGGTAATATCCAATCTTGTTCCAAAGCGAGAAGTTACAAGTTGCTCAAGAGGTGCTAAATTGTTAGGAAGACCTTGATTAAATTACACTATGTAATAAGTGGAACTACTGGTTATTTCTTTTGACCAAAGGAGTACTATTTTTAAAAAAAGAAAGAAAGAGGAAGAAGACATTAAGTGTGTTATGAACTAAAAATATTTGAGAATCTCTGTGTTATAGTATTTATTTCCTTAGATTTGAAGTCAAATCAAATCTTTGTGTGAATAGAAATTTTATTAAAGCAAAATAGGTTCAAAGCCATAAACTTTCACGTGAACTGTAGAGAGTTTATTCTGCTCTAAATTCTATTAGGGTCCCACGTAGCCAAAATGTTTTATTATGAAAAATGATCTTATTTTAGTAACAATGTAGGTAGACTGTTCTTTTCCTTCCATCCTTGTGAGCTAACCTCTAATATTGTCACTCAAGAGTGTTGAAGCAGTCACCAACACTACCTATTAAATCTCAAAAACTCACGCCTGAGGATCTAGCTCAATGGTCTAAGCGCCTGCACAGCAAGCACAAAGTCATGAGTTCAATCCCTGGTACCGCAAAAAAAAAAAAAAAAAAAAAAAATCTCAAGAACTCTATTGGCAGAATACTATAAGGTCCTTGGCAACCAGATAACTTTTTACTATATTTTTTTCCTCTTTACCTTTTTTTCTGATTTTGCATCTTTGTCCTTTATTCAGATGCTGACATATTTTCATTATTAACTCAAAAAAAAAAAAAAAAAACAGGAGTGGGCTAGGGATGTAACTCAATAGTAGAGCATTTGCCTAGCATGCATGAGGCCTTGGGTTCAATCCCCAGTACCAGAAAGAAGGAAAGGAAGGGAACGAGGATGGGGACAGGTAGGAGAAGGAGAAAGGAAAAAGGAAGAGAGGGAGGAAAGGAAAGGGAAAAGAGAGAGACACACACAGAGACACGGAGAGAAAGAAATAGAGACAGAGAAACAAAAAAAGTTCCATGATGGGTAAAGTGTACATTAAACATGTTTTTTTCAATCCATGAACTAAGAAATTTAAAACACCTTTGAAGTAAGAAACCTACAAACTAAGAAGTTTAAAATGCCACAGGAACATATGTATTCTATTTTTAATCTCATGTTTTAAAACATCACAAAAAGGAAGGCCTAAAGTTTTGACATTTTAAATGGTTTTATTTTTTTAATCCTACAAGACAAAAATAAAAGGTGAATTTCATTGCAACACTACCATGAAGATGTCACCATGTCTGGGTACCATTACACTGTGTTCTAGTTTTATATAATAACAAATTATATGAGTTATATATGCTAATATTTCATGATTGCCACAACCAAAGTAATAAATATAGCCTGAAGTCTTAGGGGTTATGGAGAGATGAGTATTACTCATGAAGATTTCTTATAGTAGAGAGAAAAAGAAATGCATCCTGGAAAATCATGAAGGTCATTCATTATTTCTATCATAAGGCCACTGCAATTCTGTTACCTTTTGGGGAAAATTTGCTATAATATATACATATAATATTCTTCATTTCCCTCATACCCACTAAATTTCTCAGTGTTTATATTCTAGGTTTAATTGGGTGAGGGAGATAAAACTAAGGAAAAGACTGAGTCTTCCTCAACTCCTCTATTAAATAAATAGGCAGTGTGAAGATGAAATACTTAAATTTGTATGTATGTGATTGCATAATTACGCTTTTATCTAAACTTAATTCTTTATAATGGGTAAACCTACTCTATAAATAATGTGAGGAAAAATATTATAACAATAATAATGATTATCTACAATCACATAAGATGTCTAATTCCTGTTAGAGAGCAAATCAGGGTCAACTAGGTCATGGAAGATTGGCTTATTTTTCAGTGCATACCAAAAGAACGCAATATCTGGGAGCAATTTTTGAAATTAATTAAAATTAAGAAATTGTGAAAACTGTCTTCAAAGAAAAAGGCTAGTCTAATAACCCAGGTGTTGCCTCAATGCCATGTGGGCCTAAAATGAAACACCCATAGCCCGAAATTATAGGCTCCTTCTGCCCTTAGATGTTGTAGAGGGCAAATGGCTCTTACGAAAGAGCATTGGGTTCATCTAATTGTGGATATTGTACCTGGTGCTCTCACTTATTTTAATGCTTCTTTTTTACATAGTAAAGAAGACTAAAATAAAAACTATAGTCCAGTGTATTACAAATTGAAAATTTTCTGAACTTTAAATCTTGATAGGGTGGTAAGACTGAGTAAACCAGTGGCAGGCACAAGAAAGAAAAAAGTTAATTTCCATTGGAAGTAAGACCTATGTGTCCTCCACCACATTCTAGAATATATTAACTAGCTGACATTTTAGAATGAGTATCCTTCTTTTATTAATTGGGAAAATATCAATAACACCTGTTCCCTGTCAGGGTATCATTTGAAAGCACCATAGATTTATGAAAAGAATGCCAAAAAATTCTTGGAGTATGCATTTCTGTCTTTATGTAGCTTTTTTTAAAAAAAACCCAAGACAAAAAGAAAAGGAGACAGGCTACTGATACTGAGATTTCTGTGTAAACGCCTGTTTCCGCTTATACATCAATCTTTTAAAATATTGATTTTGCTTGTGAGTTTTAGCTCTCTAGAGGATCTTTCTTAATGTCCCTTTTATTATTCCCTGAGCCTTATAAGGAGAAATAATCCCACTGCTGGAGCCTTTATGTGATGTGTTTCTTGGGATAAGATATACTGTGAAGTATTACTAAATCATTATGTCTAGCTTTCTGCAATGTAAAACATTTAAAGATTATTACAAATATAAGCAAGAAAGCCTTATCACATTTTTTCTTCTGGAAATCCAAGTCTGGAATACTGAATAGGCTTTGCTCTCAGATTCCTGGCACTCAGTGATGTGATTTGAGTCAGGGTAAAGGAAGATTCTATCTGCTCACTACCATTTCTGTCAGGGTTTTTGCCCCATTTCTTTTAATTGTCTTGAAACTTCAGGATTTTTCCTAACCTTGGGCCAAGAAAAAAATATGCTGCCTAAATCCAGGACAGTCTCCATCCCTCTCCTGAGAAGCAGACAGATAAAAGCAGAAAGAGAACAAGAGCCAATGGCTCCTCTACAAATACCGTTGTTATGTGACTGACAGAAAATCATTAAGCAGCTCCGAAAATGATACTGCCTCTTAGTAAATATCATGAACGATGCCAAAGTCAAAACATTTAAACTTCCTATTTCACTTGCAGGAAAAACAAGGCTGCATGTACAATTGTTCCATGTACACAGTTCCATGCCTGTTTGGTACTTTGAGTGTTCAGGATTTGTTATAAGACCAGCTGTGTTTGCTTGGCTGGTGTTATTTTTTGTTTGTCGGTTTGTGTCTGGTTGATACCATACTGGACAGCACATGAAATATTTCCATGATTGCAGAAATTTCTGTTGGACGCTAATCATCTAGAGTCTAGAATATTTACTTTCATGGGGTTGTAGAATAGTTTGAATTCATTTAAACACCCAGACAACAGCATTGTTGAAACAAAACCGTACTTTAAAAGCCTAGGTGCAAGTCTAGGTACACTTCACATTTCCATACCTTAAAACTTCATGACCTATTAAAACGTCCAAAGTCACCTCAAGACGGTGGGTTACTAATTACTTACTCTGTCTGGTAGAGGACATTAGCAAGAAGATTCCCTCCAAAATATACAATTATTTTGTTTTTAAGAGGCATTTTTCACCTCAAGTAAAAAAAGAGCAAAATCTCAGAATAAAAGAGAGTTTTCCCAAGGAATATGGTTGACTTTTTTAACAACTCACCTCATGGTCAGTGTTGACAAGGACCAGTGCACATTCTCTTAGGCGAGCCCAGGATCCCAGGCTGGCATTTGGAAATTGCTGACCTCTGCTGTTTGTCAAGGGTGAGACTATCAACGAGTTCAGTTGTTTCTTGCCTGGGAGTGGGAATATGACCATCCGTTAGAGAAGAATGCTAAGAATTAGATACTTCATGTTGGTAAAGGTCTGTGTCTGGCACACAGTAGGCTTTCATAAAACATGTTGGTCTCCTCACTATTTTATCAAGCCCTTCTTTTTATCTACTGAATTTTTCTACCACATGTAGACCTTTTAAACAGTTGTTCTGGATACCCATAAATCTTCCACCCAGGAACACATCCATCCTGGAGAAAACCCAAGAGAACAGGGTGACTGACATTAAGAACAGCTTTGTCAAATAAGATCAACAGTGAAAGAAGAGCTTGCTGCTACAACACAACGTGAGAGGACTTGTGAAAGCCTGCCGCAGGGTATTCAGTCCCTTCTGCCTCCCCCTTCCTCTCCCTGGAAGGACTCAGATCAGGACTCAAAGCCACTGAGGATCATCAGTGACATCAGCACATCTGGAAACTCCCCAAACAGTGTTGATTCTTAACAAAATAGTTTAATATGCTTATTAAATATATCCACTGTGCCAAACACTTTTTAAATTAATAAAATTAGATACTGTTGCTGTATAATTTTGAGGATATTATCTTTGCCATCATGGAACTTAACAAATTGGAGCACATTTATTGGCACCATGGATATTCTTAAGAAGCCAAAGTTTTTATCTTATGACAAATAAGAATTCCATTGCAAATTAGAGAAATTCGTTTGTGTTGCACAATGCATTCTAATTCCATTTGCTTTATTGTCAGTGCTTATATTTAACAGGAAATGTGTACATACTCATGAGCCAAAACTTATAAATTTTTGTTTCAAGGATTTTTTTTTTCTGGTCAAAGATCAAGTCAAGCCTTAATTCTTTCTTTCTTTTTTTCCTGACATAAGGCAAATTGTCTACACTTACAAAGTTCAATGTAATGTTGATATATAATGAAATTATTAAATCAACCTAACATTTCCATTACTCTCACATACTTACTATTTTTTGTGATGAAAACATTTAAAATTTACTCAGCATTTTTCAAGTATACTGTGCTTTATTATTGATAATAGTCAATAGCCCTACTATAAATCTCTTGAGCTTAATCCTCCTATTTAACTGAAATTTTGTACTATTTAACCTATATTTTCCCACGCCAATCCTACTTCTACTATCCCCTTCTGTCAGTTCATGTTTCATTTTGTTTTGCTTTGTTTTCGAATTCACACGTATATGAGATAATGTGGTATTTGTCTTTCTGTGCCTGCTTATTTTCTCAAGCATAATATATTCCAGATTCATCCCTGTTGTCACAAATGAATGACAGGGCTTTCATTTTAAGGCTGATTCTCACTCTACTGTGTGTGTGTGTATATGTATGTATACGTGTGTATACGTATGTATATTTGTGTATATACATGTGTGTATATGTATAAATATGTGTGTATACATATTGCCATGTATATTTATATGTGTGTGTGTGTTGCATTCTCTTTATTCATTCATCTGTTGATGGACATGTAGGTTGATTCCATATATTGACTGCTTCAATAGTGCAGCAATAACCTCCTGGGATCGCGTCTAGAGAGTGACCAGTGTTCTGCCAGCCTCAGAAACAGGAGGGAGAGCAAGCCAGCAGGGCACCCATTCCATTCCCAGCTTGTCTGGTGGCTGGTGACTGGAAGACACTCTGTGACAGCCCTCAAAAAAAAAAACAAATAGTGGTGCAATGAAAATGGAAGTGTAGGTATCTCTTCAGTACCCTGAGTTTATTTTCTTTGGAAATATATCCAGAAATAGAATTGCTGGATCATAATATGGTGGTGCTATATTTTTTAAATATTTTGATGAACCTCAAAATTGCTGTAACAATTTACATTCCCACCAACAGTGCACAAGGGCAATCTTTTTCTCGAACATCCTCATTAACATTTTTTATCTGTTGCTTTTTGGTAAAAGCTAATCCTTACAGGTAAGTGGTGACATCTCCTTATGGTTTAAATGTGCATTTCACAAATGATTAGTGAGGTTAAGCACATTTTCATATACCCCATTGAACATTTCTACGTCATTTTGAGAAATGTCTATTCAGGTCCTCTGCTCATTCTTTAATAGACTAACTTGCTTTCTTATTGTTTCTTAATAAAATTATTAAAATATTAATAAACAACAAATTGTTTGAATTTTTAAAACTTAGATACTTGTATCTAAGATCACATTTTCTAAAGTTAGGTGAAATTTTTTTAATCATATGAAATATATGTTAGAATGTAATATTTACAGAGCAGGTGTTCTTTAAAGGCTTTCCCAAGTAGTAGTACAGACAAAAAAAAAAATGTTAAAATTTTTTTTTTTTTTTGGTACCTGGGGTCCAACTCATGACCTCGCACTTGCCAGGCAGGCCCTTGTGCTGCTGAGCTAAACCCCTGGCCTCTAATTCTTTTAATGTCAGTAAAAATGGTAGTGTCTCATCATGTGCAGTATCTTTCTCCTCCCTCATCTGCAAACAGAAGGAAGGTAGCCAAAACGTTTCTGTTAAAAGTTTGAGAGCACACAACATTTCCTTAAGATTTTACAAACACATATATATAACATACATATATAAATGTATGTGTAGATATTTACATATAAATGTTTATATACAAATATGCTATCCTCATATGTCTTTGTTACATATAACAAACATATGGACTCTGGATATGGAAAAATGTTATTTAATTTTTGGCCAGAATAATACATCTGAATTTAAAAAACCAAATTTTTTTTTCTGTTATTTTAGGATTGTAGGACATGAAAATCAAGAGGTGAACTGAGCTCATTTTGTAAGATTTTGGCAATATGTTGTTTTATTGTTTTGATTTTGTCAATCTTGCTATTTTGATATTTTTGCATTCATATATAATTTCTATTTATTGTCTTTATAGTATTTCATGAAATGAAAAATATACTAAGGAGTCAGCATTGTTTTGGCATTGATCACTGTGTTCTAGATGGAGAATTTTATGTGTTTAAGAGCAGAACACTGACATCGTATGCCTGAGTCTGAATCCTGGCTCTGTAACTTCACAGGCCTGTGATTTGGTGACCTTCTTGGGCCTCCCTTTCCTCTACAAAAGAATTTAATAAGAGATAATCACTGTAAAGTATTTTTACAGTGTTTGGCATCTTGTAATAACTTAATAAAGATTAGTTATCATTATTGTTTACAATAATTATAATTATTCATGATTATGACAATTATAGTGTTTATCATTTTGTGGACTATCTGTACTCTGAATTTTTAAAAGAATTATAGTAAAATCATGTTTGTTTTTTTTTAATTACATGATTTTTGGGGGCTTTTTTTATTTTAAAGAGAAAAACAGAAAAATCAAGAAGCAAATGGTCAAAAAACAACAACAAAAGCAAAATGACAATAACAACAACAAAAACCCATAGAGATATAGGATTTCAAAACAAGATGAGAGGGATTTAACAAAAATCCTGTTTTAAAAAATAACGAATAGTGGTAACATTACAAACTTCCCCCAGTACTGAAAACAACAAAGAAAAGCTGCTTCACAGTTTCACAATCTAACTTTTTTCTGAAATTATAATCTAAGGTGCCGTTGGTCATTTTTAAGATGAAATTTACTTCTCCGTATTTAAGTACTGTACGTGAATAGTTTAGGGGTCCAACCAAGGTCTCTGTGAAAAGATTTGCTTTTGGATTCCTCTCTTTCAGTTTCTTGGCTGTGTTTCTGACTTCTTATTTCAGAAGGAATAAAGTGAAAAAGAGTAAGAAACAGAGAAATAGGAGCAGAATGGCAAAATCCTAGAGAATGGGCATTCTTAACCCTATTGTCATTTATTTTTTGAAGACCAGAAAATTCACAGTGTACTATGGGGCCTGAATTTACCGCCCCCAGTGGCCCTGGCTTGGAGCCCAGCAAGGCCTGCAATTCCGGAGAGATTCGAAGGCGTGAGCTTCCTAGGCCTGAAGGGGCTAAGTGTGGGGCAGCACAGGGTAGCCAGGCAAGTGTCTGCCACTAGCACCTCCTTCTACATCGTGGCTCAAAACCAGTGTGACGCTGCCTCCCACAGGGGCCCGCAGTGCCTCATCCTGTCTGTTCGGAAAGCTTCTGCTTGTGTGCTTCGCCGGACTGTTATCTGGTCACCCGC
>RJWT010010977.1:0-23686 GCA_004365215.1 Cuniculus paca | reverse complement strand
CACAAGTTAAAGGCGGAAAAGCTTGTATCAGCTCATAGCGTGTAGAGGGTTTGGTGCTGGCCACTCCAAGGCAGGGCCGCGTGGCAGACGGGCATCACAGAGGAACGGCTCGTGGCAGGCAGGCAGGAGGCGGCACAGCAAGCAGCAGCAACCTGCCTTCCTTTCCGCCCCTTATCCCACCCAGGCCACGAGCCTACTGGTTGGCGCCACCCACACCCAGAACCATGCTAAGCCATTTAGTCTCATGCCCTCGATCCCGGCACCGCATACCCAGAGCCAGCCGCCCTGGAAAAGCCCCACCTACGAGCACACGAGGCTGAGGGGACTGCTAGACACAGCCACAGCAGGCAGTAAAACACACTGAACATAACGGGCATCGCTGTGGTGAAAGCCACACAGTCCAATTACACACTTCTCAGACCAGGTTGACACTGTTTTGCAGTTATCACCACAAAACCATGATGCACACAAATTACAAAAATCAAAGTTTGAGCACATTTAATTTTTCCTTTGAGTGGGTCTCCTAACAAAACTTTGTCCTTTGGCAAGGAGGCTTGAGTCCCTAACCCATGACCAAACTGGCTTCATGAGGAAAGCGCATCCCGAAGATTAACGAAATCAGAAATTGATGTCTTTACTTTTATTTATTTATTTATTTATTTATTTAGAGACAGGGTCTCGCTGTCTAGTCCAGGCTGGTCTTGAACTCACTATGCAGCCCAGGCTGACCTCAAACTCATGGCAATCCCCTTGCCTCAGCCTCCCGAGTCCCGGGATTATAGGGGTGCACCTCCACGCCCAGTGGTCACTTTATAATAGCTCCAACTTGTGTGTATCGTTAGGACACGTGAAAAGTTAAGAGTGCAAGGGCCAGATCCTCACCGCCCAGGGAGGAAGCCCCCGCTGCCTATGACAGCATTAACTATGATTATAATTGATGACACTTACACTTTCCAGTGGCACTTGCCACATTCCAAGCACTCAGTGACCATAGGGTTGAGAGCCCTCTGCACAGGACAGCACTGACACGGGCCCTGTCCACCAACCCAGGGAGTCCTCCAGGACCACCCCATGTTCCTAATATGTAAACATAGCCAGAGGCCACTCTGCATGATGGGACAGTGTCCAGCTATGTTAGGTACTTTTCTCTCCTCACTGAGACAAAACACCTGATGTACCAAATGAAGGAAGGAAAGGTTTATTTAGCTCACAGTCTGTGGAAGTTTCAGTCCATACTCAGCTGGCTCCAAGGCAGAGTGGGACAGCATGGTGAGGGGCAGCCCCTCATGGTGGTAGGAGACAGCAAAAGCAGCAAAAGCAAAAAGGGGGAGGAGAGCGAGCAAGCACACTTCTTTCCCTCCCTTATACTGTAGGCCGGCCCGCTGTCCCGGGGCGGGTGCAGCACTCACACCACCAATCCCAGCACTAAACAATGAACCAACCACAAACTCTAGATTCACTGCCTTCGAAAGGCTCGCCCCACCCCACCCCATGACCATATGAGGCTTGGGGGGGACACCCAGACACAAACCATACCATCCTCCTCTGTCACTTCTGATACCTGGATTCTCTGTACCTGACCTCACCCTCCTCTGGGTGACTGCGTCCCATGGCGTCTTCCCTAGGGCCGGTTCCAGCCCGCAGTGGGAAAGAACAGCGAGGGCATTTATCATCTCTTCTGTGGATGCAGGCGTGGAGGTCCCAGGGAACCTCAGTTTGGGCCCAGGCCCACTGGAGCGGGGCCTTCTTTATGTAAGGTTCATCGGGGGCGTCAGAGGCCAGGACAGGGCCTCTGCCCAGGCTGAGTGCAGGCCTTCCCAACCACACTTCCGGCCCTTGGTTTCTAGATAGGCCGCCGCAGGGCTGGAAGGAGGTAAGGTGCAGGTGCTGGGAAAACATTCCGCGCTGCCGGGCCACGGAAAGTCTCGGGAAAGGCCTGGAAACCCATGGAGTGGTGAAAATCTCCGAATTTGTTTATTTTAACCTAAGGGATTTGTGTTTACTACTGCTTTAAGATGCTGAACGACCACAGCTCTGTTGGGGGCAGTGAGGACAAAGGCCAGTGACACGGTCCCCTCGGTTAAGGGACCCCAGGATCATGCACTACAGAGCTAGTGCAATGGTCTGCTCCATCCAGCACGGCAGCGGGGAAGAGTGAGGGAAACAGCAGGAGGTGGGCGAGGGTGCCTCTGACCCGCTCCCACCACACCTTGGAGCCTCTCCCGCGCGGCCTTCCCAGCTCCTCGCCCATCACACCAGCCCCGGGCTTGCAGCTCAGTCCTGGCGCACGCGTGAGTCCGGCGGCCTGCCTCTCCCATGGGCAGAGCACCCGAGAGGCCTGCGGGCCGGCGGCAGCAGGCAGGCGCTGCAGCACAGAGGTGCCTGCGGTTCAGGGGAAGTAAAGCACGCGTTTGGGACCAGGAGATGAAGATCAAACGTTGCTTCTGTTCCTTAGCAGCCTTTAGGATCTGAGCAATTTACGGGACATTTTCGATCCTCAATTTCTCCATTTGTGAAATGAAAAAGCAAGCCTCCCGCACAGCACTGACTCCTTATCTGGAAACTCGTCAGTTAAAGGGGAGCACGACCCTCACCCTGTGCTTCCTGTCCTTCCTTAGGAACCCCAGCTCCTCTCTCCATCGAGCTGCTCCCCAATCCTGCCAGGCCCACCGTTGCTGCCTCCCAGAGGGCCCAGATAGTCTAGCTGCACTCCTCTTCCACTCTTCTGCAGCGCGTCACGGGAGGAGGCCTCCACTGCGGCTTTCCAGTGAAGCAAAGAAATGAAATACTTGACCATTCTCCTTCCAGCAAGGAGCCTGCTGGGGCTGTGGCAGGGCGCGGGTGGACACGGGATGGGCTGCCCTTCCTCCTGCAGGACGCATGGCTGGGCGTCTGGTGACTGCGACCCGAGGCCGTGCAAGCAAATGTTCGTAACCTGCCAAAAACCCGATTTAAACAGCTTCGTTTCAGGAAATGCCTCGTATTTGGTCAGAGAATGACTGACGCCACACTGCTTCACCCACGACAGACAGTGGACATTCAGTAAGGTTTGAATCTTGCGTTTGATTTTCCCAGTGTGCCTGTAAAACTCACCCGTCATTTCAAATGTCCCCACACTGGGCACACAAGTAGCTTCTCAAAGAAGGTAAAACTGCAACAGTTCGAGCTCAAGCTGGCGGGCAGCCAGGTACTGTCCATCTTGGGCAGCAGTGGGGCACGCACGTTTGCCAACACATACAGCTGACCATGGCTCCCCGAGCGGCTGTCCCCTCCCTCTGTGGGGGCCACAGTGGCTCCCAGAAGGGACCCGAGTGGTCAGCAAGCTCCAGCCAACAGACAGGCTCCTGAGGGCCTCCCAGAGCACCCGTGCCCACCTCGGAAGGATGTGCGTGGTGACTGACAGCGCCGAGCTGGGTCCACGCCATCCACGTGGCTCCCTTTGCCCTGCTGTGTTCCCCTCCCCACCTCTTCTAGACACGTGTCAACCATGTACACGTGGCCAGCCAGCGGTGTCCACGTCCACTCCATGAGCACTGAGGCGAGGGAGGGGTCACCACGTGTTCCAAATGAGCACTGGGTTTAATGCCACCAAGACCACACGGTGCCCTGAGGAAACCTGGGCCAGGTCCGCTGTGTCAGTCCACACGCACACTGCCCTCCGGCCACCACCACCAGGCTGTGGGACCTGAGCAGTGGGTCCCCAAGCCAGACGAGTCCCACGGCTGGGTCTGCTTGTTCAGAAGAGTGCAGTGCTGGCTCATGCTCTCGAGACAGACAGGACCCATGCCAGTGGCACTTTACCCATGGACCGTGTGAGTATGGCACTCACAGCTGGCAAGGTTTTCCCACGCTGTTATCTGCTATTCTACTCTCCTGCTTCTCTAGTCCTGTTCTGAAAAGGCTGATCTGATGGCAACACTTTTAAAATGCATAAAAAGTACACATGGCATTTATACACAATGGAGTAGTACTCTGCCATAAAAATGATGAACTTGTGTCATTTGTAGGAAAATGGCTGCACCCTGAGACCACAATATTAAGTGAAGTAACTCAGACACAAGCGTAAATATCACATGGTTTCCTTTACATGAAATATATATGTTTCAAGATAAAGGATAGGTAATAGGAAAAAAAGAGAAAGATAATAAAAGGTGTTGCAATCCAGCACACACACAAAGTATTGAAAAGTGTACATTGACTTAGTACAATTGTCATACATGTTTAGATGATTTTTGGCCTACTAGTCTGGTTTTCAATCTGTATGTGCGATAATTAACTGTATCAGGTCTTATAAGATAAATAACTGAATATGATCCTGGAAAATAAAAGGGAGGGGAAAGAAGGGAACTGAAATGTGTTGTGTACGTGCACCATCTCCCAAAGTGAGTGTAATCGTGATGCACTGCACACATGGGCTAATAAAGTTAGAAAAAAAGAAAGAAAAAAAGAAAGAAAGAAAGAAAGAATGAATAAAATATATTTCTTAGACCTTTGTGGTTGGCTGACATTTTTGACTAAAAAGTCATTTCTTTACAACTACATTTAGCGCTTTCAGTCACAACTCTGGAGAGCCCTGTGAGTTTGGTTGCGTGTTCCTGGTGACCGAGGACAGGGCAATGACATGTTCCCTTTGTGTCGAGAGGGCCAGGCTTCCTGCTCACAGCATGACTGCTGTCTCTGAGTGGCTGGGTGTGGGTGTAACTGAGAATGTGCTGCAGGAGACCCGTCCTTAGGAGCCTGTCTAACCGGGGCCCCCACCCGCCCTGGCAAACACGGCCTCTAGCCCACGGTGGTAGTCAAGGCTAGTCCCTTCCGCTGGGGTCCCCATCCTGAGTGCTGACTCCTAGAATAAATGAGTTGAAATTGCACTGTTCAACAGACTCCTCTATCTCAGCAGCTCACAGAACACAACTCAGCTCCACTGTGCTGTTTTATACCAGCCAAAATGCGCAACTTGGAAGAAACCTGGAGTCTGTGTCTGCCTTTCTGCCGGGACCTGCCGCATGAATGTGTGGCTCATCATCATTATTCTTAAACCAGAACTCTAGTCATGCTCAAAAAAGGATCAAATATTTTCAGAAGCAAATACCAATCAAAAAGAGTATTTTCCAACCCCTAGCACCTCAGACTCAAAGTAGAGGGAGGAAAGAAAAAGCACAAAATCTAAAAATTAAACCGGGTGCTAGACTTGAAATCCTACAAGCATCCTCTAGTTTTAGTACAGCTCTCTTAATATAGCCAAGTTTTTTTGTTTAGCTGATTTTTTATTTATGTATTTTTTTAATGAGAAGGGAGGAAAATCTTTACCAGAAGTGATAAAAATCATTCAGATGGTAAAACAGATAGCCCTAGAAGTTTTTGCCTAAATCCATATACATATCTAAAATAAAACTGGCCGATTACTCTTGCTGCGGTGCCTTGAAAAAGAGCGGCATTTGAAACTATGGCGTCGCAGGGATGCTGCTCTGCCTCTAATCAAGTACAGACGATGAAGAATTATTCTTAGTGGAGTCTATGGAAGGGGGTGGTAGAAATTTCTCTCTTTGCAATTCAAAATTATTTTAAAGATAGAACATTTCTTTTCCAATGTCTTCATTAAACGGAGCTGTTAAGAATTGTCTCCAACCGTCCCGGAAGAGTACAAAGCTACCCAGTATTCATACCCCATATGCTCGGCTTTGAAGTGTGAAGCTGTGACCGTCCCACTAGATCTTACACCACCATCAAAGCCATCTCATTACGCCCAGCGCGGAGAGTTAAAGCGCAAGGCCCTCCCCGCTCCAACACAAACACTGCATTAACAAAGCAACCGCAATAGTCCTCCCCACATGGCTAGAACTCGGAGAAATTCTTACCATATGTACACATGCACGAGACACAGAAATTTATTGTGCTAGAACATCATTGAGAAGTACATTAAACATGCTGACTAGAACTGGATGTTATTCTAAGGGACTGGAAAAATAAAATGCAGCTGATCTTCATAATGAACGCAGAAACGTTAAGCTGAAAAATGAGATCAAGTGCAATCCCTCAACTGCATTTCCACCGACACATTTGTCGCCTGGTCTTTCTTGAGATAGCAGAAAATAACTGGAAGAGGGAGCAAACCTCCTGCACATTCCTGGACACCACTGTTCATCCCGTCGCACGTTGCGTCAAAGGGACACAAAAGCGCACAGAAGGTAACATGCTGATAGCAACATCCACAGGTCAAAATGATCAGGCCTTGCCCAGAAAGAGCATTTTCATTTGCATCCATGAGTTGTTTGCTTATTATTGGCACAGCAGTAAAAAACAAAATGCAAAGGAAAATGTGTCATCTATTATGGAAATAAGGCCAGGATAAGCCCTTGATTGATTTTCCTGTCAAAACCCTTCCTCTGAGCTCTGGAGAAAGCTCTGGTGCGTACGGCGCTCAAGAATGCTCCCTGCTGCACTGTATGAGAAAGAGAACCTGAACATTTATGTACTGGGCACAGGGAGAACGTGCCACGCTCAGACTGCGATACTTAGCCAGCGTTCACAGGACGGAGCTGGATCTAGACGCAATGCCGTGGATAGATTTCCAAGACGTTCCACTGAATGAAGTTAGAGTGACAGCATTTGGACCACAAACACACATAAGAAATCCTATATGGACTTGTGGGTACACAGTCGGCCCTCCATAGCCGCAGGCTCCCCATTCACAGGTTCAACTAGCCATGGATTGCCAAGGTCTGGGAAAGACTGCATCTGCACTGAGCATGTGCAGACTCCTGTCTTGTAGTTAGTCCTTAAAACGACATAGCATGGCAACTGCTCACCGTGGTTTGGAGCCATTGGTTCTCTTTGCGTTGGGTGATTGAAGTGCCCCGGAGGACGCGCTGGGCTCTACACAAACAACACACTGGGCAACACAAGGGAACCGAGCATATGTGGGTCTGGTGTCCCCAAGGGTTCCTGGCGTGAACACCGGTGGAGGATGAGGGGCCACTCCACGCAGATGCCCACGAGAAAGCGTGGGGGGATTTAGGATTGGGGCACACTGTGCTCAGGCCTCCAGGCACTATGGGGAGTGGGCCGGTGCAGACAGCCAGGAGTGAGGGGCGTGCTTGAAGGTGAATTTTAACTTTACCTGCAGTGCTTAAAATTGTGAAAAAGAATGAAGGAAACCTTGCAGGCAAGGTCCGATCAGTAAGTGGCAGTGAGGATCCTTTGTTCTATTGCTCTCTCGATGGAGAACGGCAATGCGTCTTCATGTTTCCAGTCTATTTCCCGGCTGCAGAATGGAGGCTGGGCCTGTCTTCTGTCCCAATTCCACCCGAAAGAATGTGTGTCCACAGCCCTCCATGGAGACACAGATGCAGGTGCTCACGGAGGTGTCCTAGGCATATTTCACGTGCATGTTTTGTATCCAGTAATCCAAGAGACCTAGTATTTCCTCGTAGGACATACGCTGCTATATTTACCCCTATGCACAACATGGTATCTTTCATTTAAAAAATAACATTTTCCTGCATGAGTTAACATATTTAACTTATACTGTGCCTGGTAGAAAAAAGTAATTATTCTGTCCCTTAGTTCACTCTAATAATAGGGATTTTGTTTGTTCATTTGTGGGTTTGTTTGTTGAGATAGGGTCTCATTCAGGCTGTGCTCGAACTCATTATGTAGCCCAGGCTGGCCTTGAATTTACAGTGATCCTCCTGCCTCAGCCTCCGAAGTGCTGGGATTATAGGTGTGCACCACCATGCCTGGCTTCTCTTTATTAATGGTCTTGCATGCAGATTTTTGTAACTGAGGCTTTGTTAGGGGAACCTATCCTGTTGTACTTCTCTGGTGGTCACAGCAGCATTTGCTGTGAGAAATAGAGACACAATAGGCACTCCAGGTGGATGGTCACAGGTGCCTCTCCATTTGACCTCACGCTGTGACTCTGAGATGGGTCACAAGCATCACCTCATGTACTGGATTAGTGACTGGTGGTCAAGGTAAACACCAGCTGAACTGAGTCAGCATGGTGCTGAGCGTGGAGGGCCCACCTGAGGACAGCTGCCAGCATGAAAAGGAGACTTGAAGAGGAAGAGTAGCGTTGTGGCTTCTCCTCAATGTTGCTGGTTCTAAAGGAGCCTGTCACGCTGGCTCCCTGATACGAACTCGGCTGTTCTCATCATCAGAGGAGCTCAGGACCTTGTTGTTGCTGAGGATGGCTGTGGTACTTTTTGGGGATCCCTGGTCCCTATTTTGAGTGTTGCTTCTTGGCTCCAGTGCAGAACCCTCAACCTATTGGCAGATTCTTTGCCCTGCTGATTAAGACTTTCTAGCTTCCACCACTGACCTTTGGGCTTTCCCAGTGCAGATCCGTGAAACAGACTTGCGTGAGTCATTGCTGTGGGCTCTGGGCCTCCAGCTGGACTCATGGAGGCATTGTCATGGGCTCTAGGTTTTCAGCTCAATTCATGCAGGTTATTGCTGTGGGATCCAGGCCCTTAGCTGGATTCTCCAGGTCTTTAGTGTGTGGACAGATTTCCTGCACTTGCTTTGTATTTGACTCCTTGGGTGCCCATTATAGATAATACTATACATTATGTGTCCTCCTTGTAACCCCTGACTACAACACCTGGAAAGTGGAGAACTGATGGAGAAGCCAGAAGCACAGCCAACCCTCCCGCTCCAGTGTTCTGACTGTTGGGGTGAAACGGTAAGAAGATGGCCCCCTGTGCTCACAGCAGAAGGGACCAGCCTGAATCCACGTGGCCCAGCACCTCTGAGTAGGCCACAGGGAGTCACGGGTGACAAGGACAGCTGGCTGAGGTGAGGACAAGGCTGCACGTGCACTCAGTAGCACTCACAGCTGTCCTCACAGAGGGTCCCACCCTAGCATTTATAGATGCAAACACTAAAAACTCCAAAAAAGACACAGGATATTTCCTGGAACAAATGGGCACAAAGAGACTTGGACCCATGCTGGTCAGCCCCGATCTCTCATTTTTCCCTCTGAGCATCGGGCTTCCCTGTGCATCCACCCAACAGGTTATCACTGGCTGGTCCACACTCACCAGGAACCTGTAGGCAGACGTCCAAGTGTGTGTAACGGGTGGGCCCCATTGCTGCTGGGCCTGTCACTGCTAACCACAGCTCCTGCTTTTCAGTCTCGCTTTCTTTCAGGGAGGCTGCAGGAAAGCTGAGTGTACCGCCTGCCCCAGAGGACAGCCAGGAAGCCTTTCTGGCAACTACGTGGGCTCGGCTGGACGGCAGGGCGCCATCCTCAGCTGTGAACACCGTGACTGCCCAGCGAAGCCCAAGCCAGCTCTGACTCCCAGCAAACTCTACATCGACCAAACTTGTAGCGTGGTGTGAGGAGCTGGACACCAAGACCCCGGCAGCAGGAACGTGGCTGGCTCGCTGCTGCCAGTGGGAGATAAACCAGGTGTGTTTGTCTTGGATGGTGTCACTTTCATCCACCCTTGCTGCTGCCTAGGACGTGCCCCTTCGTGTTCCGCAGCAAGCGGTGCTCTGTGCAGTCCTAGTGCTGTCGAGGCACCCTGGGCAAGTTCCCACACGCGGGGCCAGAGTGTTCCAGAACCACAGGGTTCAGTGCGTGACCAGCTTTCAATTCAAAGTCTCCTCCCCACACCACCAACTGTCACCTTGGCCCTTCCAAGATGGCACACAAATGGCTCACGTGAGTCTCTCTGGCTTCCTTGTGTGCGTTCACCTCCCACACATCTTCCTGGCCCCTGACCGCTGCCCACAGCCAACGTAGTCCCAAGCCAGCCCTCCCTCTCGCCACCAGCCACCCAGAACTTGGGTCCTCCCAGTGACCACTGCCCAGCCACCGCCATCCCACGCATCCCCTGCCCACCTCCTTCAGTCTCGTCTGCGGAACGGCGTGCCCGGCCCGTGCCTGCTGCTGGCCCCGCCGTCTGCTCCGGGTTGAGCTGCTTTCCCCACAGTCGGGGCGGAAGCCCCGGCCCCCAAGCTCAGGCCTCGTTTGGTAACAGGTACGTGCAGTTCCAATGTGGTCGCAGTGGGCTAGGTTGGCCCCTAATCCAACAAGCCTGGCGTCCTCAGAGAAAGGGGAATTGGGACAGAGGCAGCACATAGGAAGGTGCTGTGTGAGCGGGAAGTGAGTCATGGGCAAGCCAGGAAGGGAGGGGCCCTCCTCGAAGCTGTCAGGAGCCCCCGCCCTCTTCAGACACCCTGCTTGGTCTTCTGGCCTCCAGTCACCTGTCTGTGGCACTTTTGCTGCCCCAGCCCTATCAGCCCCATGCACTGGCCTCGCTCCTGCCCAGCTTCGCCTCTGACAGGGAGCTTGGGAGGGAAGCCGGGCCAGCGCCGAGGGGCCAGCTGTGGGCCGCAGCGGCTGCTCCTGTCGCAATGGCTCCGTCTCGTTCTCCAGCAGGGTACGCTCAGCCACCAATAGACTCGTTGGTAATGAAGCGGGATTTCCATTTATCTTCCATGGAACTGGTGCAAATACGGGCAAGAAAAGTAAGCTATTCAGTACGCCCTCCTCCCAAACCCCACTCCGGTCCTCTCATTCTCCTGGGGCAGTGAGTGAGGGGCCCCTCCTCAGTCTAATTCTGCTGCTGCAGTGCTAACCTTGTGCTCTGCCGGAAAGCCAGACGGGATCCTTGGCCGTTCCCTCCTCCCTGTGGTGACAACCCTGGAATAGAGAGCACTCAGAAGGTCACACTCCGGTTAGGGGAGAAAGACAGGCACAATGCACAGCTCCAGGTGTGGTCCTACTGTGTTTCTGATCAGCTACCATTGAAAGATGTCTTATTTAATATACGTACTTTCAATAGTCGTCTAAGGTGTGATGACTAACCCAACGAGGCAGCACGTTAGTGAGAGCTGCTGGTCACTCTCCTGGCCCCCTGAGAAACTCACCTGCACCTCTGAGAGCCGCCAGGTGGACAGCACGCACGTGCCTTCGGGCCTAGGCCTGAGTCCACCCATGCCGCGCATCCTGTGTGGTTGCTTCAGGATTTTTTGGTCCTGGAAGTCATTCTCAGTGCTAGGAAGCAGGGCTGAAAGGAGAAGGAATTCAGGAACAGGGTCTCCAAGGTTAGGGCGCCCGGACATCACAAGGTAGCAAGGCATTCAGTAGCTTGCCATAAATAGCCTAATAAGCCCAGACTCTAAAATGCCACCAGCGATTGCACAAAATACCAATCTCTGAGGGCTGTAAGGAGCTACTGAACATCAGAAATCCAAAGTCCTTAACTTCAAGTACCTGCCCTGCTGTGCCAGGGCTGCCTTTGCCACTGTGGGGTGAGAATTTTTGTCTCCAGTGATGACCGAGGACTTCTTTCCGCTTGCTCCAAGTGAAGTAGGTGGGGCAACCCACCCCCAACTTTTACTGTAAATCCTATGCATGATTTTAGGCTAGGAACAAATCGAAAGAAATATACAGTCAGGAGCAAAGATTTCAAGAACACTGCCCATTCACCCCACCAGGACACTTCTAGGACAGTTACGATGCTCAGTGACCATCAAGAGTGAGACAGGCACAGAGGAAGAGCCCGCCCAAGGGCAAACTGTCCAGCTGGTCTCAGCTGTGATTAAGCTGGGACTTGCCCCTGCCGAAATGGGCCTTGGGATGTCCCGCTCCGGGACAAAGGCCCGGTTGGCCCAGGCTGCCCCATGGGGAGCATCATGTGACCCTCAGTGGCAGCAGGGAATAGAGCGGCTCTGCCGAGCGCAGCTGGGTTCGTCCACGCCTGATTGCGGGCCTCCCAGGTGCTTGTCCGTCCTCGTGAATATCTCTGTTTCACAGCAGTAGCTGTAACACGCCTTGCATATACGTAGCAGGTAGTGATCTGCATCTGTGAATAAGCTGGTAACTGCTGAAATGTCCAAACACCACTGAAATCAGTCTTCATGGGTTCAGTCCTTTCCCAGTGCATGGTCCCTCATATGTCAGTGTTTTGCACAGTGACAGTATTCTGTGATCCTTACTAAGTGCTGTAAGTCAGCCATCGTTTCCACACACACTATGGCAATGAGGGCAGGAAGCCTGCTCTCGAACTGACAAACATCAACCCAATTCCACGAGGCAACTTCCAGAGCGAGAGGGGAACCGGGGCACAAAAGCCCTGGAGTGCAGAGCGGTTCTGGTTGGTATGCGGAGACCCAAGACGCCCGCGTGAGCTGGCGCCCCGGGACTGTCATGGTGCACGTCCTCCAAGTCTTAAGATGCTTGAGACAATGTCCACAAAGCCACTGATTCTAGTTAAACTCACTAAGGTTTTATATATTTGCAGAGAAATTCAAAAATTAAAACTGAAAGAGCTGTTTCTCCATTCATATCACTTCTTTTACTAGTAATTTTTCTTTCCTGTCTCCTAAATAATTAACCTCTCTCTCCATGGCATGGTATAAACATTATTGCCTTTGATTAGTGACATTTTAAATAGCTAGTTTCCATAAAATTTACAAAATTCACAGCGATGACACAGATTTTTGAAGTTGAATGTTCTCAACCTACCTGATAGATAGGCAGCCCTGTGTTCGCTGGAAAATCGCCGGGAGGATTTGCCTGAGCACCTCGGGTGTAAGCTCCCCTTCATGTCCACTCAGCCCTCTCCCAAGAGCCTGTGCACGGACAACAGGAGCCCCAGCCTGACTCCTGCACGTGCCGACAGTTAAAGACAGAGGCGGGGAAAACGTGTAAGGAGCTCGATGGCCCAGGGAGTCCCATGGACAAGCTGCACGACATTCATAGAAAAGTCCAGAGACTCAGCCTAAATCTCCAGTAAAGAATTCTAATTCAGCTCAAAGGAGAGTGTTTCTGTAAATCTGGAATCCGGGGATTCCAAATTAGATGAATTCACCTAAGGATCGTAGATCATTTAAAAACCGCCAGTAATTAGACTTCAGCTAAAGATAAGAGTGTGGATCCATGTTTCTTACCAAAAACACCAAGAAAAAAATGGCAAAAAGATTCTTTTTAGAGCATTAACTCCCTCGAATAAACAGATACGGAAGGAGAGGCACTGCGTTGGAAGCCGGGGAGCAGACACATGAGTAGGAGGTGACTGAACAGACCCCAGGCAGCATGAGGGACAGCAGAGAAGCAACCTGACCTCAGCACAAACGCTGGAAGGTGAGCAGCACTGGAAGCCTCACCTGGGGAGGAAGAGAAGGCGGACCTCGCACAGGAGGTCTGGGGGAGTCTGTCTGCAGCAGCGAGGTCCCATCAGCCCTGCGCACAGATGGCGCCCGCCTACCCCTGCCCTGGAGAGCGTGCCAGAGGCCACGCTGAGGACAGGGCTGGATGAAAAGACAGGCGCTCAGAGAACACTGCACACAAACGCCAAGTCCTTTTAGCCCATGCCATGGCCCTTGGGCCTGCCTCTACGCTGCAGGCTGGGGCCTGCAGATGCTTCTCTAGAAAGCTCAGCAGCCCAGAGGAGAGAATGAAAGGCACCGATGTGAGGGTCCCCTGCCAGATCGCCCCCCACCACACAGACACGCACACACCCAGGATGTGCATTCACTGGAGCGTCCATTCATGTCGACTCAGAGTCCACAGCCAACAGGATCAACCGACCCTAACACCCAAGGAGAACAGTAGAGGCAGCACTGGTCCGAGGGCAAGGAGGACAAGGCCCGTGCAGGAAGAGGAGGCCAGAGTTATCCTTGGTGATGCATTGGTGAAGTGAAGCCAGGGCATTATTTTAACAAAGCAAATGGAACATTTAGAGAGTAAACAAATCACTTGGAAATTAACATAGAAGAAATGAAAATTTTACTGAAGATCTGGGATATGAAGTATAAGGAATATGCCATAAAATATTATAAAAATATAAACTGATATAAGAGAAAGTAAAGGTAGAAGAGTTCTAATATCCAAATAATAGTTTTTAGAAAGAACTGAGACAATGGAAGAAATCAATGGATTAACTAAAGAGAATTTTCCAGCACTCTTATAGTTAATACATTGTGTCAACTTGAGCAGTTTAGAAGTTTCACTGAGAGACTCAGCAGGGAGCCAGGGTTCTTACTTTGTAAATATCCTCATCCTGTGCAAAGGAGGGCAAGGACATTTTGTGAGTGTTACACCCACCCTGAAGGTTTGGTGGGGGTGGGGGGCTGTGTACAATTTGAGGGTAGAGAAGAGGCTTGTTCTCTCTTTTGCTCTGGCTGCTGACTTGACGTGTTGCCCCAGTGCCATGCCACTCTGCTTTGGAGTCAGCTGATTATGGACTGAAACCACCAAGAACTGTAAGCTAAATAAACCTTTTCTTCTCTAATTTTGGGTGTCAGGTGTTTGTCTCAGCAACAAGAAAAAAGTAACCAAAACAAGCACTAAGGAACAAGAGTTTCCAGAATAACGGAGTCCAATAAGTACCCATCATAATGGATGAAAAAAAAGCTCAGGCAGAGGTTTGTCACAGAAATCTCACATCACAGAAATTCCAGAACACTGGAAACAAAGGGGCAGTGTCATTAGCTTCTAGAGGAAAATATCTGGTCACA
Source organism: Cuniculus paca (assembly GCA_004365215.1). NCBI lineage: Eukaryota > Metazoa > Chordata > Mammalia > Rodentia > Cuniculidae > Cuniculus > Cuniculus paca. Next base: position 9,214 of record RJWT010010977.1, on the reverse strand, counting down.
TACAACAGATCAGAAATCAGCCAGGTGTGGTGGTGCATGCCTGTCATCCCAGCACTCGAGAGGCCGAGGCAGAGTTTGAGACCAGCCTGGGCTATAAAGTGAGCTCAAGGCCAGCCTGAACTACATAGCAAGACCCTGTCTCAAAAAGAAAGGAAAGCAAGCAAGCAAGCAAGCAAGCTTTAGAAGTCCCAGTAGCAACATGGACATAAGAACTCAATCACACAAGGTCTCCAAAGTAAAGGCAAGTTATTTCTAACCCAGAATTCCATACCTAACTAAACTAATGATTAAGTGTGAAGGCAGAGTAATGAAATTTTAAGAAATGCAAGGTCTCAAAACTATACTTTATATTTTATTGTAGAAAATAACTAGAGATGTATCCTACCATAACAAGCGCATAAACTAAGATGGGAGACACAGAGAGGGAGGGAGGGAGAGAGAGTGAGAAAGAGAAACAGATACAGAAGGAACAGACAGAGACAGGGAGCATTACTTGGGCTCTGGGGACAAGGGACTCTGACATAGAGGGAGAGGACAGGAACACTCAAGACGGCAAAGGGAGATCATCTCACCATGACAGTTGCCCCAAGGTGCAGGGTGCAGTTGGTTGGAACTGAAACAGGCCAGAGAGTTCTAGAAATATCTCTTTAAGAAGATGAAACTGATGGAACATCCAACGCATGCACTGTTCTGTCTAGATGCATGGAGGGATGTAGTTATTGACATGAGAATTTGGGGTGAAGCTGATGAGAAGTATAGTCACGCATGAGTCTCAGAAATGCGGCATTTCAAGACTCTGTCACTGTGTAAACAGGCAGAGTATTCTTACACAACCCTTGAGACGGTGTAACCTACTGCACATCTAGACTGTGTGGTGTGCACCATCGAACGTGCAGTCCACGTTTGACTGAAACGCCGCTACGCAGTGCAACAGCGTGTACAAAACACCAACTAAACAGGTAGCAAAAAGATAATCAATTCCAGCAAAAAGTTATGCAGGAAAGGTAAAATAATAACATTCTGAATGACTCATTGTGAATAATATTTATATAATTATAGTAATAGAACCACTGAATATTAAATTTTGATATAACTATAGTAAGAGTAGGGAGGTGGGAAGTGCACATGCGTGTATGAGTGCGTGTGAGAGTGCATGTGTGCATGTGTGAGTGTGTGAGTGTGCGTTGGGAATAGGGGTGGTGTAGAGAAAATTAAATTTTCATCTTCTGCACTGAAAAGTCAATAGATAATGCCCAAAACTGAAAAACCAAGAAGCTTGAAAAACCAACTTAAGTATGACATTTAGATACCTGTGGCTCCATGATAAAGTTCAGGTTGGACATAGGAGGCTCTGTGAGAGGAAATTCAGTGTGTGGAGGGAACAGGACAAGGAGGTATTTAAGAGTCTTTGGAATAAATCCTATAGAATGCTTAGCTTTTAGACACATAATTTTGATTTTTAAAAAAAGCAGGAAGGAAAGGGAAGGAAGAAAACAGAGACGGGAGGAAAGAAAAAATTTTAGACATAATAGAAATAAAAATGAGATATGGCTTAAATAGTCAAATGTGGTTTTTATAGAAAATGAAAGCCGGGGGCTGGGGATTTAGCTCAGCAGCACAAGTGCCTGCCTGGCAAGTACGAGGCCATGAGTTCAATCACAGGTACCCCCCCCCAAAAAAAAAGAAAAACAAAGAAAAGGGAAAAAACATATATACGAAAGCCAAAGTCCAAACTGTTGAGAAAATCTATATGCCCTAAGTGAACCTAGACTGACTGTGTCTCTCCTGAGCTCCAAGTTATTGACCCTGCAGTCAGTTGGCAGCCATGAGGGTGTCCCCAAGTCCCCTTCTTCACGGCTCGTGAGTGCAGTGCCACTCGCCCTCTGCCTCCCAGGTCCCTCAGGATCCCGGATGCGCAGTTGAAGGCCCATCACTCCCCTACCAAGATCGCCTGCTCCTCTCCCGCCACATGCAGCCTCCTCCTCGCGGGCCAGGCCAGTGCCCCACATTCAAAGCCAGCGCCCCCTTTCCTTGACTGAAATGCTGCTCGGCCCCCACTGCCTCTGGGATCTGGCGTAAACTCCGCAGCCGGCAGCTGAGGCTGCCCGATCAGGCCGCAGGGGCTCCGAGCTCCTTTCTCCCATCCCTGCCGCCTGCCTGAGCTCTGCAGCCGCACTGCAGGCCTCCCGTCCTCGAGTCAGCTCTCCCCTCTTCATCACTCTCGCTGTATTCTAGAAATTCTCCAGAGAAAACTACAGGCAAGCGATGTGTGTTTCTATTCTGCACACACAAAAGTGCAGGCTAGAAACTGACCGGTCATGTTGGCGTAAATCCCCTGAAGGCCAGCATTGGACCCACGTGAAGAACCCCTCCCTTAAGGTGTAAGTACCTTCAGGAGTGCTGCCTGTCAGTTACATGTGTCAGTTGTCACCATGCTTTAAGTCACCAAAATGCCCTGCGTTACCTTCTGTCCCAAAGAAAGTTAAAGTTCTCTGAAAGTTGGTTTCCCTGCAAAGGATCACTCCAGGGAGCAGCATCCCCTCGCAGGGGCCCAGACTGTGAGTCCTTCTGCCCCACCAGAGAGTGCCGGCGCACACACACACACACACACACAAACTTAGGAAAATTTGGATGATATTCGTTGAACAGCTGTGTAGAAGGGGGAATGTAAAAATAAAAACTGCATGTTGGAGCATCAAAATAGTAACCATGTACAGTATATGACTGTTTTTAATCAGATGAAGATTGAAGCTATTACATTTCAAATCAAATGTTATAAATTAGTTCAAGAGTGCAGCTGAGCTCTCATGTAATTAGCAATGTCCATGTTTAAATCATGAGGTACGGTAGCTGCCAACAGAGCAAAAGGGCATGGGAGGGAGGGACTCTGTGTCCGGAGCCTCCGTTCCCAATCGTCCCCACCCCAGGACACGTGCGGGCCGTGCCCTGGCGGAAGGAAGGACTTCGTGTACTCGCTGATTGGCGCGTTCATGTAATTGTCGGTAACTGTTTTGAAGGTAATTAAAATCTCGGTTCTGGTCCGGACAATCCCGAACTCTTCATTCCTGTGTGAAAAATATTTTCCTCCATGATGAACTTTAACTCTTTCTTGGATCAAAAATAAAGCCAGTGTTGGGCCAAGATTTCCCTGGGAACTAACCCGCGGCTGTCAGGCCGTGCTAAAATGCAGCGCAGGCTGTGAGCCTTCTCCTGGGAGCGACTCCCACTTCCTGCGTCTGGTGCTTGGTGGGGCTCAGCTAAGGTCCAAATCTACTTCCCAAACTGGAGACAATGCGTTCGAAGCCGAGGTGACGTCATAGAGGGGCTAAGAACGCGTGCAATTACCCTGCAGCGCCCCAGCCGCCCCCGTCTGCACTCCTCCGTCTTGGAATTAGCTGTGGTGCAGGGAGACGATCCAGGCAGAAGGTCATTCTGTTCTCCCAACTTCCCTAACTCAAGAACACCTCAGGTAACATAGCTCAAAATTTCCAAATTAAATTTATGCCAAGGGTTGAAATTACGGACGTGACAGGGCAGCTCTCAGGAAATCTTAGAAAGAGTTATGCACAAGCAAAAGGGGGAAATCGGAGGAAAAGGGGGTCGGAGTTAACGTTTAAGTGGTTTTTCAACCTCATCATTACCCTGCTCAAGCAAATAGGACACAGATGGCGGAACATGCCTTCCTCCTGCCCTCCAATCGAGAGAACTCATTAGAAGCTACTGTTTGTTCCTCAGGACCCAGGGTGAATTGGTAGGGGGCAAAATCGTAGGTGACTTCTCTCAGGTCACACCCACAGCTTCTGTCCCCAAGGCTGTGGGGCAAAGCAGAAGGATGACCACGGAGCCACAGCACCCCCAGTGCCTTGGTCCCCAGACAGGGCTGGGGGCCCTCCCAGCCCCCTGTGCCAGCCTGGGAGGCCCCAGCAAGCACCCAAATGGAACCGCCTAAAACACAAGTCTGCGAAGGCCTGTGCTGAGTTTTCAATCACAGCCGAGGAAGCAGCTGTGTCTTTGTTTTCCCAAGAGTTGCTTTTCTTTTGTAATCTGTTTCATCCAAAATAATTAAAAATGAAAAATTTATCATTTCCACCGCATCCTACCTCCCAGCAGTCGTAAAATTTTATGTCTTCCACCTTTTCCCTTCCCAAAGTGGAGGAATTCTGTACGCAATGTTGGTTGGTCTTAAACAATTGTGTTTTTTTACAATTGATTGCTGTAAAATCTTTTGAGTTTTTCTCCAATTAATCTGAAAATATCCTTATTCGTTTCAGAATGATTTGTAAGTGATTACATTTAAATATATACACCCCTAAACTATAAACTTTTAGAGGCATGAATACAGGGGCGCCTTGGTTTGCAAACTTAGTTTGTTCCACGGTTCTGGGGGAGACGGAGACAGCTGTGTTCCTGTTCGTGCGGGGAAGAGGTCCGTGGTGCTGTTCACCACCCGATGCAGAGCTTCTGAACTGAAGCAAAATTCCTCCACGTGCTCCTGTTTGCAAATCAAAATGCTGGCAAACAGAAGTGTTCATGAACAGAAGTATTAGAACTGTCCTGTAGATTTGTTCTTACCTACTAATAGATTTTAAATTGAATTATTATATATGGATACATCTTGCCAACACCTAGGAGTTTTATGTCATTACTCTGAGCTCCCTTTAGCAGGGCAGTGTGACGATTTCAGCAACTGGGATCAAAGCAGATCTCACATCTTTACACAGCAACTGATGCTGAAGATTGCATGGCCCATGCTTGCGAGAGTCGTCCATCAGCCAGCTCCTCAACCCCAAGCACACACGCCTCAAAAGAGGACATTTGCCAAGCTGCAAACCAGTTCATGTGAAAATATTCTGGATCTTTCACTGAGCAAGCTTAAGACAGTGTAGGGTTTTGTTTACATAACTGTGATTCTTCCAGTTTACGCCGCGCTTCCAAACCTCACCACACCCCGTAGACGCGGAGCCCGCTTCCCTTGGGTCTAGGGCCGAACTCGAGGTCCAAGGCAGCACGCCCCCATGCTAACCCCCGGGCCGAGCGTATCTTCCCTCACCACAGGAGACGGCGAATTGATGACCCTTGGATGCCACAGGTCACCGTGAGAAGAGGAAACGCAGAGGTCTGAGATGCACCTGCCCACAAAATGATGAGTGCAGCTTGGGAGTGAATTCTCCCAAATGCAGGGCAGTATCCAGGACCTCGAGGGTTGAAGCAGACCCCAGTCTATCTGCAGGCTGCCTTCACCAAGGGAGTCACGTCTGTGAAGAAGAGCCCAGCTCCTCCCCGTCTTATCCACAGACACTGCCACGGGAATGACCGAGCTCTTAGACGTTGGTCAGAAAGTCCGTGAGCACGGACTGACACTTCAGGATGTTTTTGCCCTTCAAAGAAAACATCACGAAAATGCAAAGATATTTTTTTCTGTCATGAAACCAAAATACTTAATTTGTTCTGGTATAATTAACTTGGTTTGGGCAGAAAATTCTGGACGTGGCCTTTGAAAGTGACAAGGGCTCCTACCCAGGTTCCTGAGTAGCGCCGTCCACTTCTCCCAGTGTCTGCCCATGGGCAACCTTCTCCTGGACCCACTGGTCCATGTGTTCAGTGCTCAGCTGCACCACACTGAGCTCTACCCCCGTCATCCTCTCCTAGGCTTTGCCAGCACTTCCTTCCCAGACCCAGAAATCAAGCGTCCAGGCCAAGAGCTGGACTCTGGAAGGATGAGGAAGGCTCCCCTGCGCGTGCACCTGCCCCCAGACACTTCCGACTCCGTGTCTCCCACATGGAGGCCACCAACAGCCTTCGCATGCGAATGACTTCCAGCTTCTGGTGGCTTCTGGCCCCCTTGGACCTGTAACCCAAGGAGCAAGCCGCCATGCCTTTGTGCGGCAGCCACGCATAAGCCCAGGGTTATTTTTGAAGTTTACGAGACTGGTCCAGGCTCCTTAAAAGTCCGCCTTAAGCCTACAAAAGCAAATTCAAAGTGAAAGACAAAAGCTTTCAGGCGGTAATTAAAGCTTTAGCTATGCTATTATACCTTGTCCCCCTGTCCTCTGGCAGCTGAACAACGAATCTTTTCAGAAGAAAGGAAAAAGAAGTTACACCCAGGGACCACAGAGCCTACAGCAACCCTACACTATTAATTTTAATAACGTGAGAAGATAAACATATGTCACTCACTCCTAGTCATCTACAGAACCGGCCCCAGTGTAGGTCTGACATTTACAACTACGTTCCCTTACCTAAGACCTTTGTAGGCCACCGAAATGTGCTCACACTGCTTAATTGGAAGAAAACCAAGTTTATATAGTTTTATTCCACTCACTCAAAAATAAATGCCTTTAAATTATTTGCAAAACAACAGGTTTCCTCTCCTAACTAGTGCTACCCTCCTCCCCCTTTTAAAACTATTAAAGAAGTGGTGAGCGCGAGAGTAGACAACCTCCTGTTTTATCTACAGTTTCTCAACACACTCTAGCTCCAGAGTCAAAAAGATATGATTCATAGTTTTTGCAACCTGAATCTTCTCCTGAAAAGCTTTTATTCTCAGTTTCAGATGACTCAATTGAATCAAATACTGAAAGAATGAACCGCTCTCTCCTGCAATTTCTTAAGCACACACATAAAAAGAGGATCGCCGGCGGGAGGAGCCACCCGCCTGAGTCTCAGCAGCGGCAAATCGTTTGGTGTTTGTAATGGAGCATAATAGCTGTAATTCCATTTGAGCAGCTGCCACTAATAAGCTGATAAAAACTGTGAGCGGAGACTCCAGCGTCCACCCACGTGCGTTCTCCACAAATGCCTCTGCACATTCCCTCGATCACGGACACGCGGGGCCCAGTCCCCTCAGAGGTGCTGTGTGTGACAGTGCGAGCCAGGCTGGTTCTTCCCACCAAGAGCGTGCAAAAAAAAAGGGGGGGGGAAGAGGGAAAAAATCCAGCCGCATACCGACTCCAAAGGGGATTTTAATCAGCAATTATTGGGAATTCTCACAGACGTTTCCAGCTCCTCAAACTTGCGGGATAGTAACTTAAATGTGCTTCTTGTTAGCAGGCGGGAGGGGGGAACACTTCTCTCTCACGAAAACCACATCAAAAATGACAACCAGAAATTAGACTCAGACGCCACAGGGCTGTGGTCTGGATGCTCACCTGTTGCCAAGGGGATGTGGACTCAGTGACAAAGCGCTGCCACCTCAACGACCTCCTGTTGCGCGTGCGGGAAGGTGAAAGTGCTGTCTGCCCTGCGAGTCTTCAGGCGCGCTCTGGGGCGGGCGCAGAAAGTCAGGAGCTCGCGCGGCAGCGCTGCCAGCCCAGGAAAACCGAGTGCTCTTCAGCCCCAGCTGCTGGGACCCTCGGGCCCGTCCCACACACGCACGAGGCCCACACGCCTGACCCAGGAATATGCAGTGCAGCGGGCAGACAAGGGCAGCGCCACTCTGCCCACAGAGTGCTTTCCAAGGCGCAGGCTGGCGGTTGGCACGTTGACTCTCCAGGCGGCCTGCTCAGTGAAGAGCTCATTCCGCTACTGATCAGATAAACGGCCCCGGGGGGGGGGGTGTTCAGCTGCTAGGCAGGGGATGCACCCCGGCTCAGGGCCTGTCACTGTCCTAACAGCTCATGCAGACAGAAGAGCTGTGCTGCCAAGTGTGCACCACTGGCCAGCAGAGCTCTGAGTGTCACCTGGGAGCCGCCGCGGGCCAGGCGGGAGACCCAGGAAGAGCTGTGCTCAGACCCAGCGTGGAGGGCGAAAGCGGCCCAGGAGCCCACGCTGCCGGCTCGCGGTGTCTTCTCTTCAGGCACAGCTGCTTCCACTGCGTTCTCAACAATGCATTTCCTCTGGCTTCCAAAAGCTGGAGTGAGCGAGAGCCGAGCGAGACGCGATTGCCCAGCGTTAAGGAAACGTGGTTCTTCATTTCAGTCTCTAAGGTTCCTTCATGTTTTCAGGTTCACTAAACATAAAAGTCCCAACTCTTTGAAAATCAGGCAGTCCTAACAGAACACCTTGCCACGTCATTCCGGGAGCCTAAGGAAGCACCCGCAGGTGGCCCCGCCAGGACGACAGCGCACCCGGGACCACGGGAACAGTCCCAAGGGTCACTCCGCGTGCACCGGGCCCCACAGCGGCTCAGCCCTCCTTGGAGGGCCCCTTGTGAGTGCTGTCCTGTGCCACAGGCAGGCAGGTTGGATCCCTGTGTGAAACCAGATGAATGGGAAATACAGGAAAGGGGGTGAGGAGACGACGCACAGCTCCCAGTTCACCAGGCTGATTCTTGGAGAAACTGTACTTTTGGCAAAAAAAAAAAAGTAGCCCTCCAGGAGACGACACAGACAGTATACATAAAATACAAGAGACCCATTTTGGTGCTTTTATTGAACAGCAACTATTTGATCGAGCTCTTCCTTGTTCTTTGAAGTTTCTAAATCCACTTAAAAGCTTGTCCTAGGACCCTGCCTGGGGCACAGAGATGACCTGTGCTCTGGGGCGTGGTCCACTCGACAGTGCCGAACGCGTGGTCGACCTTTTAATTGGAAACGGATTGATCACACAAGCTTCGGAGGCTGCACGGGTGGCTCTTAGGCCTCATGAATGTCATCTGTCACTTATCTTCCCATACCTTGGCAGGCAGCATGAGAAAAGAGTTACTTGCTCTCCAAGTAGAACAAAATCAGGCCTGCTTCCAAGCCAGGCCGTGGTATAGCTGGACTCGCACTCGCAGCCCTCGCAGCCCTCGTAAGCTCATTGTCACTGTTCCATGATGGTCATCCTGAGCCCAGGGCACTGCGGTGACCGGCCCACTCCAGACAAGCTCAGGCATGGGGGATCCAGCTGCGAGCTCCGGTGCAAAACGCCTCTGCCCTGGAGGTGTGGCCCGGGCTGCAGGGCAGGTCACGGCTTCCCACGGACGGTGTGCGAGAGCTTGGCCATCGCCCGGGCAGCAGGTTGGGGGCACCAGCGCAGCGTGGGCTTCTCCTCTCCGTGAACCGAAACTCGCTTTGCCCACAACCCTGCCTCTGGAGGGCACAGCGAGGTCAGCTCCCCTTCCTGTCCTTGTCTGCATCATGCGGGGCGTGGGGACCCGGGCACCCCACCACAAGGTCACCTCGGTGACAACCCCAGGGGCGGATAGGGAGGGCAGGGAGGCCTTCGCCACGCATGGCCACCAGAGGTGGGCTCACAGCGGTCCACGGGCTTGCGATTCGTACGTGGACCAGGG
>RJWT010010976.1:0-23686 GCA_004365215.1 Cuniculus paca | reverse complement strand
TTACTTAATTTGTCTTCCCAAGATTTTTGCTTGCACTCAAAGTTGGCTTGCAACACTTTATAGCTTGGAGTGATCACAGTTAGTTATCAGTCATCTACACCTTCATCCTTATTCCTAGTATTTGGTTTTGTTCTGAAATTCAATTTAGGGGGAAATCAAAATAACCTGACCCATCCTTAGATCTAAGAGTGTTTCCTAATGAGTCTAAATCAATCAGAGCACAGGCAGACACCACGTGTTGGCCCAAAGGTAGACACAGGGATCAAGGTATCCCAAGAAGATTGAAGGGAAGCAACTACAAAGAGTTTTCCTACCATCAAATTATTGCTGGAAGCCATCTTATGATGACAAGCCAGCTAGCCTTATACAGAAGCGAGTACTTTGTATGACCAAATGTCATGGAAAGGACTCAGGTGTTTGGTAGCAGGTATCAGAACTTACCACAATGTTTTATGTACTTTTTTCAAATAACGAGGTGCCAGAGAGAGTTCTAGAATTTTACAAGCAGTTTTTAGTTTCACATGTTTGGCAAAACTTACATGTATTATGCATCTCCTTTAAATTGTTTAGCATAAAACTTTTAAATGACAGTTTCTTAAAAATTTATGAATGCTTTTCCTTAAAAATACCTAGTACTTATCTATTATAAGTATATTGAGGGCTTATAACTTTAAGGAATTATTTTTTTCTTTATGATACAAAGCTCAAATCATAAGATTTATCTGTGGAGGGGCCGGGGATCTAGCTCAGTGGCCTAAGCACCTGCAAAAAAAAAAAAAAAAAAAAGATTTATCTGTGGTATTCTCTTAAACCTGGCCCCTTTCTTTGTGATTTCAACAATGTCCTATTTTTATTTTGTTTTTTTTTAGTATTGCTTCTCTCTGGAAATAATAAGAACATCATGGCTTATCCTGAAATCCCTGTTCTAAGAAACTCTGATTCCTTTTAGGTAAAGGTCAATACAAGACACAAAAATCTAAGTGCAAATAAAATTGTTTTGCATGATTAATGTTTTTTAAAAGTGACATTTCTTATAGACTCAACACAGAAAATATGTTTAAAGGTGATAAATTCCAATTGATATTTGTAATTTAGCTCTTACAAAAGTAAATAATTTTAAAAACTTTATTTCAAAATAAAAATATTTCTACATATTTAAGGTTTTTTTATTTCCTCACTCAAATTGTACATAGGATCCTATTCTCATTCAGCGTTCTTATCTCATGAAACATCAATGCGTAGTCACTCATAATGAATATCTAACATGATTAACTACAGGCAAAATTTAAAAAGGAAAACTCATTTGTAGGACAGAGCTTTTTAGCTTCGCAAAATATCATAGAATCAGGCAGATGATTCAAGTTTTTTGGCTAAGTTCATTCTAGTTTTCCAGATATGCTTGTATATAAAGATTTGGTTAATATTAGGGCCCAATTTCCTTAATTCTCATCTCAACTTGGTAATTCTCATCCATATCATCAGTGTAAAGCCTGAAATTTGGGAGCTCCATCAATGATGAACTGCAGGCTCCTGTGAAATTCATAGCACGACTCTCCAGCAATGCATCTTGAAATAAACATGCATTTATAATGTCACATAAAAGCTACCAGGCAGTAATGCTGTATCTTTATATGCCAGGCACATTTTAAAAGTAGCCTATAGTACACTCATGAAATAAATAAGCTCAAAAACAATTAATCTATAATGTATCACAAACTTGAATAAAGGCAGGAAAAGATCAGAATATTGAAAATACATCCCATAGGGATATGTATTCAGTACACCAGCCCCATGCCTCCCTAAAGGCAAAATATACTTTCTGCATGAGGAATGTATAATTTAATTTCTAATATGTAAAATTTCATTACAAATTCTTACATGCTTTTATGTCACGTTGTATAAGATGTAACTGAAAAAGAGGTGGTTTAAATTTTTAAAAATTATTACAATAAAAGATATATTGTTATTAATCCCTCTCAAAATATTCCCCCTTACATCAGGCACACTTATCCCATCATTCTACCCACTTTCTGAGATAGTTCTGAAAGTCTTCTTTATGTGTGTCTTTAGTTGTGTTGTCACAGCTTCTAAGGTCCTGAATTCATTCAAAATGTTTACCTTCCATGCTTATTTTAACTGAGGAAGTGCCAGAAGGTGCACACTCAGATCCAGTGAATGAGGTGAATGAAGGCACACTGCAATGTTTTTTAAGTTATTATTTATTTTTTATTGGTACATGTATGTAATACATGATTACATTCACTGTAGGGAATTGTCACATGTACATGACATATCTTAATTCTTTTTCATCTTCTTCAACGTTTCCTCCCTGAACCAACTATCCCATTGGATGGGACTTGAGAACAGCATTCACCGTATTTTTTAAAATACCTCAGAAAGACCCAAAAGAGGATTTCCAGAACTGCTTCAGAAGGTAGTAAGAGCAAAGGAATGTGTTGTAAGTGAGGGGGAGTATTTTGGGGGCAATTAATGGCAACACGTCTTTTAATGTAAAAATTTTTCATATTAAGCATACCCAGTGTATTTTGATCACAACTCATGTTATTAAGGAAATTTTTAAATTTTGACAGTATAAAACACTCAGAACAAGTAAGGTTGTATACATAACACAATATTTGTCCTTCTTACATTTAATACAACTTCCATATTTCTCAACACAGATCTTTATCAAAGTAATTGGACACACCATTTGTTCTGAAGATATCCATCAACAAGATGATGCTGCAGCTAGGTGTTGTCCTGTGAATAGAAAACACATTTTTTTTTTTACAGTGAAGCTTTTCCTCATCACAGCAAGGGGGAGCACAGACACATTTCACAACACGAGACAAAAGTCAGAGCATAAAGTATTTATCACATAGACAGCCTGACTGAAGAAAACTGTTGGGAGATTTCTTAAATTACTCTCAGAAGAACTGAGGACTTAGGTTTGACAAGGAATCCATAGGATTCCATCTAGATCCAACACTTGAACTAATTTACTTAAACTAATAGCAAACCTGATGCTCGAAGCAAGAAAATTCAGGATTATATTGAGCCCTATTCAAGAAAGACTCCCTTGAATAGGATTTGCCTAGCCTAGAAGTTCACATGACATGACCTAGAAATTCTCTGATGCTTTATGAAGGCTAGAAAATGTAATAAAATCCAGAGAGGCACAAGTAGTTTAATGGGTTTTAGAACTAGCCATTTCTGAGTTCAGAACCTCACACTCAAGGTATTTACTGTGTGAGTTTGGTAAGAATCTTAAGTCTCTGGAACTCATTTTCTATGTCTAAGTAAGGATGATAACAATACCTAGTAAATGATTGGCCGAAACAAAAGACATAATGGGCAGAAGTAAATGACATAGTCCCTGAAAAAGGTAGACTATTTATAAAGTCAGTACAAGCTATTTTTCCCAAAATAATAGAAAAATTGAGATGATTTTCAGGGGAATATTCATTATACTGCCTTAGCCATACTCTGTAAAGCACAACCATAAATTGCTAAGAAAATTATGCCTAACTTGGGTTTCAAAAATATAGAGTATCAAAAATATAGCACACCTGTGTATATCTGACATGATTTATGAAACTCACCTAAAATAAAAGTTAAGAATTCATCCTAAATTTTATCAATATTGAAAGTAAAGAAATATTATGTTATCTATTGTTCTTACTATCATTAGTTATATTTTGCTGCATGAAAAATTATCCCAAAACTCAGTGGTTTAAAGCAACACTCAGTAACTCAGTTCCCATGGCTATTTTCCAATTCAAAGCATCATTTAGAACACACATCCAGAAAATGGTAAAACTCAGTCAATTTTGTTAATGCTGGTGTGTGTCGTTTCACATGATAAAGGGATATAAGGAGTATGAGCCTCTGTAGTTGATTTCAGGTAACATTTCACATAGGATAATAATAGAATCAACCATCAAGAACTACTGGACTTACCACTTTGGCTACCATCCTCTTCATTGTTTAATTTCGTGAACAGCAGACAATCCCCAGGTCCAATGAGCCAGATTTTTCCATCGCCCATCATAGTTGCTAGGAAACATTTCCATCTAGCAAAAATTGCCTTGGCAGTATACATATATATTTAGACTAACAGAAGTATGGCAGAGCTAAAAGTGGAAAACTTACTTTCAGGAAGTAATTTTATTTATGAAATGTATTTTTCTTTCTCATTCCTTTGATAGGTGTTTACCCATAAGCTTCCTTGTTAAAGAATTTTACACAACTTACAATTTACCAAATACACATCCTCTTTTAAGGGGAGAAAGGAAAAATTAGAGTCAACAAATTTCACAAAAGAATTCATAGTTAATAAAAATTTACTTAGATTTTCTAATAACTTATATTTAGAAAATGGGTAAATGATAAAAAAAATCAGATAAATTATAGGAAGGTCTTATGCACAAGTAAACTTTGCAGTAAGAATAAAGATTAAATAATACATTTTAAAGAATTTTTCCTTCCAAAGCTTTCTTTGACAAATCTCAGTTCACCTTGATTTTCAGTTTGTTTTCCTCTTTCTGGAACGTTAATTTAGTTGACCTCTCCTCATCTATTTCTTTTTAAGTGACTTAAATCTTTTTCTTTGAGGGAATATAGTTTTTGTTAGGTACAAATGGTATCCTTTTGTGCTCTGTTATTGCATAATACAATTCTCACTAAAGAGCACTGAATTCATTTTGCTGACTAAGTGACTGTACGAGTTTGAATTATTTCACTAGGTTTTCTCATCCAGAAATTATGACTTGATTGTAAGTTGACTCATTCATAAGCTGCATCAAGTTGAGTAGGATACCAGAACTCATCTAGAAAATTACTGTTTAAATTTATGTAGCTTCCAAAATGCCCAATTAATTCTCAAGGTGTAATTTATTCCTTGGAAGATTATATTGAATTAAATTTATGTTCCTTAAAATTAAAAGATTATTTTAAAATAAAGAACATTGTACTTTTACTATCTCTTTGTTCTTTAGATGAGATATCCCAAGGGTGGCTCAAATTACCTTAATAATATTTTCTACAGTATTTTATATCTTTTAAAGTGCTTCCATAGTTGGTCGATACACAAATCCTATAAGACAGCCAGGTTTAGCATTATCAAAATAGTTACCTGGGGGGAAAAAAGTGATTTTTCCAAGGTGGTATAACTAATCAGAGACAAAGCTGGCACCTGTTCTCATGTGTTTTCCAATATACCGCCCCACCTTTCTCCCATAAATATTTTTTGTGTGATTTTATATATTCTACATGAGTCTACACATCTACATGTAGTTTAGTTTTAAACTAATAGAATGTCAGTACTTTAAAACTTTTTATGGCGAAAGAAACCACCTGTCTTCACTGCTGATATATCTTCACCTGCAATAGCAATTTTCACAATGTGCATATGCATTTAATGAAGCTCATCTGAGCAGAGTGGTAGAGACAGTGCGAAGCAGGGGACAAACCCTTTTACTAGGTTTAAGGACACACTTCATTACCTCTTTTCTTCTTTTCATTACATGTATCTCAGGGCTTGAGAAAACACATCTGCACAGTGCACTTCCATATCATGTTTGCCATGGAACAAAGGAAGGAGACATTATCCTCCAATGTTGTGTGGGTGAAAGGCAGACAGAAAGAATGGTGAACCAAAGCCCTGACTTTATCACAGACTTGTGTTCTATTTGTATTAACAATGGCTATAGAGGGAAACAAGCAAAGAAAGTTCAACAGAACTCAATTAGAATTTGCCTCTTACAGTCCCGACAGAAATTATCTGCAAATAAAATGAAAAATAAGTGGCAGAACAAATATTACAATTATCTTCTTAGGACACTGAGATAAGGATGGTCCAGTAGCTCTTATTACTAGTAATTTGGGTAGTTACATCATTGAATTGGGTCCTTTTTTTGTTGTTTTTATATTAAATTCTCAAAAGAAAGTCTTTCTTACTAAAAAAAAAAAAAAAAGCTACCAGCCAAAATATCGCAACTTTTCTGAAATGGTCTTACCACTGAATGAAGAATGCATTAAACAACAATATGAAAAGAAATCCAACATAGAGGTATATGTTTAGAATACAAAATTAGGAAAGGACTAAAATCACAAAGTTGCATTCTTTCTTTTGGGATTTTTTTGAACATTTTCCTTAGTAAAATATATCTTTAATATAGGTTAACTGAGCAAGTAGATAGAACTCTTCTAACCCCTATCTTCTCATTCTGTGCATCTCAATGGGTTTCCTTCCCCTAGAATTTAGAAAATCATCATATATGGAAAAGTCTTATATATGTCTTCACTTTTCCATTTACTCCATTGCTTTTTTTTTTTTTTTTTGTGGCACCAGGGTTTGAACTCATGACCTTGCGCTTGCCAGGCAGGCGCTTAGGCCACTGAGCTAGCTCCCTGGCCCTCCATTGCCTCTTGAAGAGTGTAAATGCATTGGGTATATAATTGAATGACTTAGGTCCATGTATTTCTTCTTAATAGAATATTTATGAGTTGTGTTATTATGTCTTTTGTGATTCTTTCTAATTTATGTTAATGTTTTGGAGACAACAAAATAGGACAACTTGTGCTTTTTTTTTAATTTTGAAGGGAATAAAACAAAACAATAAAATGGAACAAAACAAACTAGTGAGGACTGGGAGGAGCCGATCAATGAGCCAACTAGCCAGCCTTTCTGGTAAGCCATGCAGACCATGCAGGGCTCAGGAAAAGAAAAGTCAGCCCCTCCTGTGAGCACACTGGCATGCAGGCTGAGAATCACTAAACCCCCTCACCCCGTAAGCCACCAGCTGGTTTGGAGGTCAGCTGGGTTGATAGCAATGGAGGTACAGAAACCAACTGAAGGCTTGTAGTGTTTGGTTGAATTTACAGGCCTGTGGCTGGCAGTCTGGGCATCTGTAGGGAGGCTAACAGTGTGCAGTGTGGCAAATATGGGGGATTTTTTCTATCTTGTTTTTGAAGTCTAATATTTTTCTCACTGTTTTGTTTTGTTCTCGTTAATTATTTTTTGCTTTACTCAGTATTCTGTTTGGATTGATTTTATTCTGTTTTGTTTTGGTCTGACTTTGCCATGTCTGATGGAATGGACAGCTACTGTGAAGATAACAAGATATATTATGGTACTCATTGTTTTCTATTACCTTGCTTTGATGTTCTGTACCAATTTCACTGCTGTGTTTTGATTGGATTTATTGGGTTTATTTATTGTTTTGTTGGGTTTTATTATCTTAAAAAAAAAACAGTGACAATGTTGAATTCCAAAAACAAGACAGAATTAAATCCCCCATAGTTGCGATATTGCATATTGTTATCTTCTGGATGGATGCTCAGACTACTGGTCCCAGGCCTGCCCCAGGCCTGCAAAGTCAATCAATCAATACAAGCATTAAGTTGTTTTTGTACTTCAGTTGCTATCATCCCAACCTGTGTTCCTCCAAATCAGCCAGTTGCCTACATGGAGAAGGGGGATCTCCTTGTCTCCCAGCCTGTGTGCCAGCTGGCTCATGAGAATGGCAGGTGGACTTCTTGGTTCTTTTCCCAGCCCATGACTGCCTCTGGTTCACAGGAATGGCAGGCTGACTTCCTGGTTCTTTTCCCAGCCCACAGCAGCTGCTGCATTTTTAAATTTAACTTTTAAATTTTGTAAGGTGGACAATCTTGCCTCGGTAACATTGAATTCAGAAGGGGCCTCCCATCACACCATGCAGAGTTGAGTACAACCACAGTAAGAGGTCTATTGATGCTGTGTAAACAATTCAGGGTTATTCAATCCTCTGTCAAAGCACGATGACCTATCTGGGGCCTGAAGGTCCTCTGGGAAAGTCTTTGAACTTTGTTCACAATTTAGATTCTGAAAAACACAAACAGATTGATTGGGAGGTACCAATGTCAAAGGCAGCAACTGAAAGGAACAAAGAAGTCCCAAAGGAGAAAATCCTGTGAGGAAAAAAAATCTAGAGTCAGTTGGTTTCTGTGGAAAATGATTCCAAGTATAGGGTAAAGGTTGTTTAATCAGTCCTCAAAGTTGCTCTTTCTACCCAAAATCCTGTGATATGAGACTGTGGAAGATATAGAAAAAGGGAACTGAGGAATAGGTATTTTTATAAACATGTAATGTCAAAACAAGCAACCCACTCAGACCAATTCTAGTGTGGAAGAAGGTACTTATATAGTACATTTAAATAAAGGATTATGACCTAGCAATTAGTGTGAAAGGCTGCATGTTCCAGTTAACAGCTTATGAATCTTTTCCATATGTTTTGTAATAAAACCAGCCATGTAACTCATCCACCTGGTTTCTTGATAGGTCTTTTGAATGTAGTTGTTGGTTGGAATTATGTGATGGGTACCTTTAAAATTTTCCATATAACCTGTTGTGTTGTTGGGAGACTAAGTCCTCCAGTTATGAAACAACTTTAGGAAAAGAAGATACAACAATAAATACTACACCATATAGGAAAAAGTTTAGGTTCCAACTTTTGTAAGGTCACCAGGAACTCAAGGTCACCATGAACGATGGTGTCTATGCAGTCCTGGTGATTCGGAAGTAAGCAGTGGTGCACAGTGAACACAATGATTTGGAGCTTAAGTGAAGACTGACACTAGCTATATCAAGTGCTCAATAGCCAAGTGTGTCTAGTGACTACCATATTGGACAGTATAGGTACAGAACTTTGCAATTATCATAGAAAGTTCTATGAAATAGCACTCATCTAGAAATGAACTTACTTTGAACCAAGAACTACTACCTCAATGACACTTAATGTTAAACATGTGAGAATTCTAAGTAGAACCTAATTGAATGTTGGTTAACCAAAATGCTAAATAAAGAAAAAATAGAAAATAAAACAAAACAAAAAGCTAGAATTCTACTATTCAAAAAGATGGGAATAAGAAATATGAAGCATTGAAGTGTTATTGATAAGGTGACCTAACATGCAAGTTAGCTCTAAATGCATTCCTAATGACATGCAGATGCTCTAGTATTAGTAATAAATATAATAGAGTAAAATTATATTTGCTCAAATGCAGTCATATTTCCACAGTGAATTAGACACTACTGCATCTGTATGTTTTAAAAAATTGCATGTATATGTAACTCGTTGTATATGACAGCAGTCACCATTATATCTTTGAGTGGGAAAAAAAAAAAGCCATTCCTGAAACAGGTTGTCTGATATTCCTTCCCAAACATAGGTACTGAGAAATAAATATACACATTAAAAACCACACTAATACAAACTTTAAGAATTCACTCACCTTCTGTTCCAATCAATGTTTTTACAAGTAAGAAATGTTACTTGTTACTGTTACTTAAATTGCTATATTAATAAACAATGTTTTAAAAAAATTGTATACAAAGAAAATTCTTTAAGCCCTAAAATTAGTTTATTGAAGTATGGTCACCTTCTTTATTTCATTTTAAAAAGCATTTTTGAAATATTTATTTGGAGTAATGCAAATAAATACAATTACACAGCATTCAAAATTTTAGGAGTATTCTTAATGCTGATAATGAATCCAATTAAAACATAGATGCATAAGCTAAAGGAGTTGGGTTAGTGGTACACCCTGTATAATCCACTTCTCTTTCCTCTAGAACTACCTCATCCAGCATTTCTACACAGAAGCAGTAGTTATATAGGCTTCATGATAAAATGTCTGTAGTTTATGAATACTCAGAAAGACATCTTATTCAGAAGTGCTGGATCGTAGTTCACACCCTAACCCAAGGGAAGACATAATTTAAGCCATTGTCAAAGTATGAAAACATATTTTAATCTGTGTCTGTACCCTGCCCAGAGTACTCAATAAATTTACTTACACCCTACAAATACTTTATATGATCTAATCTAATCTATGATGCTCAACAAAGCCTTCATTATTTGTAAATTTATTTGGTTATAAAGGTATGAAACAAATGAGTTTCTCTTTTTATGCAAAAGTTAAATTTACCAAAAAAAACCTGTCCCATTATCATAAAATAAACCTTTGATCCAGGCTAATTACCTAAACATTGGTTTTGGCTGGTAATGAAATAAACAAATCAGTGCATTTACTTCATTCAACAAATATCAATCAAGTTCCTATTATAAGAGAAAGAGGCAATGCAGGAGATATTAAAGGGCTAGAGGAAGAGGAATGGGTAATTTTCAACAAGGTGGCAAAAGTACACCTCTTTTTAGTGAGCATTTTGAGTAGAGTCAGATGTAGAAGGTAAGGGTAGTAGTTCTGAGGGTATTTGGGGAAAGTGTATGCCACAAAGAAGGAAAAGCCAGTGTAAATGCTTGAAAATAGAGCAGACTTGATGGATAAAAGGAGGTTGAGGAGGCCAGTGTGGCTGGTGCTGAGTGAGTGTGGGAAGTTTTAGAAAAAAGGACAACAGGCGGCTATGCCATGCAATGTCTTTTAGGTCCCCCTAAATAAGCTTTGCTTTTGGTAGAGACTACAGTCTGTTTGAAAGTATGAGATGCTATTAGACTTACTATTAAAAAGATCCCTCTGTTCTTCAGTAAGAACAGACTAAGAGGGCAGATGATAAAGCTGGAAGCCCAGCTAGAATGGTACTGGGTAGTTCAGGTGACAAATGATGGTAACCTAGATGTGGTTTTTTAAAAGTGGTTATATTACTCTTCTTTGAAAATAGAGTTACCGTAATTTTTTGATGTCAGGTACCAATAATGTCTTGTTGTAAGCTAATAAAAGAGCTGAAATATATATATGCATATTTATTATAGATATACAGATAAAACAGACAAATTATATCAGTTAAAAGAGATTATTTTATTCTTCTATCCTTCTCTATCATGTCATGCAGGAAGGAAGTAAAAGTTCTTAAAAAATTAAGAAAACTGTCAAAAAATGAAGTTCATTTGTGATCAAAACCATTTTTAGAAAATTCATGTGGTCATGAGGAACTGACCATTTTAACCTTATATACTAGCTGCATTTGGTCCCTGGGTATTACAATCACCAATGGAAATGTGTCACAAATTTTGTTGTCTCCATTTAATGATATTAATAACCAAGGTCACAAATTTGTGATTGAAGCACTCCTTGTCCCAAAGATACAATAGATTCCTAATAGTTCTATTTTTCAGGTTGTACACTTATACTCTCTTTAATATAATCTTTTAATAGCTGAGACTCTTTTAAATTTCTCCTATGAGAATATCTGAATTTTGCTTCTCATTAAAAAGCCTGGTAATCTTCCTGGTAACTTGATAATGTAGAAAAAAATCAAAGCTTCTAAAGGAAAGACATTTAAGAGCTTATATTTTAGATATTCAATATTGATATATGATGTGTGATGTATATTAAAAACTTCAAAGGTAAGCCTATCTTCAATTTAATAACATTTACAGAAGAAATCATTCATGTACTTCATTTCAGAAGGAAACTGATAGATAAATAGGGCACTCACTGAAATGCAATGTAAATATAAAATATATCTTAACCATAAAGCTAATATATGATATAATGCCATATCCAGCACAGTACTTGAAACTCTGGGAGAGGGGACAGTGGGGAATGAAGAAAAACAGGAGTCAAGATGCAGAAAGCTGAAGTCAGGTGGAGCCTCCTCTTCTGGTGGGAGAGAAAGAACCACCCGATGACTGCAGCATGCTTATTCATATACTTGGGAGGTTATTGTGAGTTGAAACCTGTCCATCTAACAACTTGTCTGCCTGGTTCTCCTCCAGTGCCTCATGGTCTCAGAGTTGTAACAACTTACTCACATTGCTTGCCTTGGGAACTTCATGTTTTTAGGACTGACCTTCCTTTATCCTCACATGTGTGATCAATCTCCAGCTTTTGCTGCCCCCCACATCTCTCCCTTTTCTGTCTTGTAGTTGCAAGTGATATGTGGTCAGTTGAAGTTGGACTCTACAGAAAACCTTCTCATTCTTGAATGCTTTTCATTCTTAGTCATTTAGGCTAAAGATTCCCAATACAGCCGGGCATGGTGGCTCACGCCTTTAATCCCAGGACTCGGGAGGCTGAGACAGGCGGATCATTGTGAGTTCGAGACCAGCCTGGGCTACAAAGTGAGCTCAAGGCCAGCCTGAAGGGCATAGTGAGACCCTGTCTCAAAAACAGGGCTGGGGATCTAGCTTAGCGGTCTAAGCGCCTGCCTGGCAAGCGCAAGGTTGTGAGTTCAATCCCCGATGCTGCAAAAAAAAAAAAAAACATTCCCAATACAAGGATTTCCAATCCCTGCATTCAGCAATTTAACACTATACAGCCCATTAATCCATGACAGTAGTCAGTTACCAGTGTAGCTGACAATTATCAGAAGGTGTTAGTGATTTGAGTTTGTTTTATAGCTAACATATTACAATGGCATTTTTAACTATCTCATAGTTATATCTTTTTGCTGGATGTTCAAGACCAAGTTAAGGTGAGACCTGCATTAAACAACTTTTGCTATTTATCAAGGTCATTTATGTCTCCTCAGAATTTACCTTGGAACCATGTGCAGCACCTCTTAGTTCTTCTGTCAGTGTCAGCTGTCTGGATGAATTACAGCCAGTGTTTGACCAAGTTACCATCTGTGAAAGCTTGGGAGACTTTTCTCTCCTAGTGACTCTGCTTAGGCACACTACATACTATTGATCTCCTTCCTCTATGGTCCAACGATGTCCTTGGTCAGAAGATTAGGAACTCATCGAGTAGTAGGATGTTGCATCAGAAGTTCTTTTATGTCCTGGGTTCTCATTGACCTTGGAGGGCTGTGGCCAAAATATTGGCTGTCCTCCTGGCCCATCTCTCTTTCTATTTTTTGGTCTCCAAACCTCAGTTGTTGAACATCCAGAAGAGAAGGTTAATGATATTACATTTTAATGGGAGCAGTGAGTTTAATATTATAATTTTATATGAATATCATGCACCTTGAAATACAATGTCGAACCATTATCTCCTACAAAACATGGATGCTCTAGTAGTTGAATCCCTGTAGAATGTTAACAGACAAAAGTTACATAGTTTTACACAGAAAATTTGAAATCAAAAGCCATATATAATACTGAAGTGTGACAATCATGATAACATTTTTGCAACACACCTAAATTTCCATTTTGACATAAAATAGCCTTTTTAGTCAATCATCTCTATCTAGTAAATAAGAGGCTTTTACTTAACTCATTAACTTTTAATGGGATATCACTGAAGGAATCTGTGACACTGTCTGGACTGTTTAATGCCTAGGCATCGCTAAGTATAGTGATATACACATAGCATATACATCACATAAATTTTTGTTAAAGGCAGAGGTCTGAATCTGAAAGAAAAGTCTATTAGCTTAAGCAATCCTTGTTTTACATTATGTAAGACCAGTACATTTAAAGGCATGAATGCATTTAATACACCACAAGATTAATAATAATCAATTGTCATAGCCATGTGAAAACTTTTGTTTCTTAAATTAGTTTTGTACCAAAGAATCTTTAAATCAGAAAACCTTATTGTCTCATTTTTAGAAAACCTAATCTTTTGATGATGACCAATAAAAACATATCACAATAATAGATTTTTAATAACATTTTTTGGGTGTCTCCCATAAGACTATGGAGATCACTGGGGCCTTCCATTAATGAACAAGAACTGGATAATTATTATTCTAGGCAAATGCTTTCTTGTTCATCAATTAAAGTCCTGTCCAATAACTTTTTCCCAGCATGAAGGAATTTTTGATGACTTATGAAAACCAGACCACAACACTTAATGCATTATTTTTGAAAAATAAGAAACTCTCAAATAATAATACAACAATAAACAGTAAGCAGCAATATGCATTACATTTATAAATCCAATTTTAGCATCATTTTGACCAGCTGGCAACTTTCATAGAAGCATAACAGATAAATGTTTCAAAAATCCAAAAATGCAAAAAGAAGAAAAATTTGTTAAGTTCAAATAAAATAACTGTTTATAGATTGGATGAACAGACAAACAAACAAATATGCATAAGACAGATCTTTTTATAACATTAGAATGCACTGAAATATATTTTTGATCAACTGAAATACAATTAGCTGTCTTACAATTTTAGAAGTTTGCAATTATAAATAGACTAGTAAAAACTTTTTTGTAGGTAAATTAGCAGAGATCACTTATAAGAAGAATTTGAAAGAAATAAAACATTTTATCTATAAGATATATATGATATATATATATATATATATATATATATCATATATATATACATATCTGTCATTCTGTCTTAAGAATGCTGGCAAATTTCATGTCCTTTCATGTAGCTTCCAGTTCAGTTATCTCCACACACTGTATCACTTACTCAGACTCAGACCTTCAATTTCCATTTTTGGTTTCCATCTCCTGGGCATCCTGGGCCAAGTTCTTTAAATGGCCCCAGGTTGGATTTAGTTCATCTTTGTCTATTGGTTGTGGTTTGGGTCTTTAAGGTATTAATGCCACAGGACTGAGCATCAGCTTCTTGAAAGGTGGAACCAACTCCTTCTCTGGGTCTGGGTCCATGATACAACTGGACAGCATGCTCTGACACCCAGATAGACCATTCACTGGAAAGATACAAGCATACTGTCAACCCCATGTGAGCACTGGCTGAGTCCCTTTCATTGTCCAATATGATCTTTCCAAAGGATCCATCCTAGCTTCTTTTCCTTTACCTGATTGAATTGTCTTTCTGCTGCTATAATACCATCCCTAATAGGATTTAAAAAGTTAATAGTATATAATGCCAAATAAAGTCTATTATATTCTGGACTATAAAGCAAATCATAGTAAATATTAAATGATCCAAGTTACTTTTTTTGATTGACAAAATAAAAAAAAATACTGAAAACAAAGATGTGTGAAGAAACCTAGCACCTTCCCCTAAGGGAAAGTTATACTTCTGGCATGTCTCCTTTTGGACCCTAACTAAAATAACACAATACAAATGGAACCCCTATTTCCCAGTTAAAAACACAAAAGAGAAAAGTTTGGGGACATCTAATTTTTAAAAAGGTCATTTATATACTATTTTTAGAAATATTTCTTAAATGTGCATTCAGTCAAACTGAAACCAAATTAATGACATTTAACTTTATTAAAATATTGAGTGATTAATACACATGACTAAACTTGTTTTCTAGATAGAGTAATGCCTTTGTCTTGGTTACTTTTTTCTTGTTGCTGGGACAAAATACCTGATGCCCAAAGTGAAAGAAGGAGAGGTTTATTTCTTACTGTTTTGGGGCTTTTAGTCCATGCTTAGCTGGCTCCAAGGCAGGATGGCATGGCTGAGGCGCTGCTGTTCAGGTCGGCTGCAAGTGGCAAGAGCAAACTGCGCCAAAAAGGAAAAACACGCCCCCATTCCGACCTTACATTGTATGTCGGCTCCACCCCTGGGCGGGTGCAGAACTCACACCGCCAATCCCAGTGCTAGACAAGTCAACCACAAATGCTAGATTCAGCCGCTTCCATGACTACATGAGGCTTGGGGGGCCATCTATATGCAAACCTTAATAGCCTTAAACAAAAAAAACCTTATCTAACATTTGTGTGTATTTGGTGTGTATAAAAGGATTGGTCTGGAAAATTATTTGTCCAATCTGAGGCAAACTGTTTCTTACTTGTTTTGAACAGATGCCATTTAAGCTTGTTTTTATATAGTAAAAGAAAATTTGAGAAGGTGTACAAAAAGGATATCTATCAAATTTATCTATAATTTTAAAAGAAGTCAGATGAAAATTAAGTGCCTCTGAAGGACATTTTGTGTTCTTGTACTTGTTTCTAGCCTTCAAAAGATGATAAAATACATTTAACTGCATGGTTGCATGTTTCTGAAAAGAAAAAAAAACATTTTCTCATTGAGAGGAATTTTGGCAAATCAAGATATTATAGTAGTGCTAGTTGTTTCTTTACATGAAAACTTTGTAATGGCTATTATAAAAAGGATTATTGCTTCTTAAAAGAGTCATTTAGATAATGACATTCTATAATTTGAACATATCTTTTGTTTTGATAACGTTATCTCTGATAGGTCATGTTCATTCCATATACAATATATATTAGAAATGAAGTTGATTTGATCAAATTTAACTCTTTAATTTGATACACGGAATTTTAAAATGACTTTTTATTTATCAAAACTAGTCAGTCATTCAATTATTTATTGACAATATCCACACAAGCACTAACTTAGCAATTAGTACTGTTCATCTGAGTCACTAGAGGGGAAATAATATCATTACTGTCAAATTGCTGACAGCATGATGTCTAGTCAAATTAAGGAAGTTTTCTGTTTCATAATAAATCAAGTTAACAGTTTGCTTTGCAAATGTGTTAAAATTAGTCTTTTCAAAGGTTTGAAAATGGCATTGTTTAGAAACGTGTTTAATAAACGAATTGATTTATTTAATGCATGTCTACTACATATTAAACAGTGAGTCTGAAAATCTTGTTGGCACGTTCAGTAATTGTTGAGAATAGTTAGAAACAAGAAATCTGTAATACAATTTGATAAAACTGGTGAGTGACAGAGTATAAAGCCACATAAAAGGAAGGCATCAGAGAAATGCTTCTGAAGAAAATGCTAGTGGACAAAAGTTCTTAGCGTGTGTAGGTATTGATCAGAAAAGTGAGTTTCTGCATAGGGTTGCATGAGTAGATGGGCTTGGGGTGACCTTGCTCCAACTAGAGTGAAGAGTTTGTGAGAAGGTTCCTGGTAAGAATTATTTCAGTTTCAAGAATTTAGGTATGAAAAGCAACTTGAGTATGATGGTTAAGAGGCAAGACCTAGAGCTGAAGCTGGGACCAGGGTTGGAAATCTACAGTTCTTTCCCCCTACTATAACCCTTACAATGATACTAGTCTTCAACCTATAACTAAATGCATTCAATCCCCATCATAAGTCCTCCAGTCTTCCTTATACATTTTAGTGGGTGAAATTTCTAATCTGGTAGTTTCTTTGAAAATATGAATGATCCAAATTGTTTGTTTCATCTATGCTTGACTGACTTTTTGGTTAATTGTAAATCACTGAATATGTTTTTGTTTTCTTAAATATTTTGAAAGTATCTTTCCACCCTCACTTGGAGAAGACAAAAGTCATTCGGACTTGTATTGCCTAATGTGATTTTTTTTAAATTTTTGACTAAGTAGCATGAGCTGAGCAACAACTGTCATGTTTTTGGATTCCACATTTAAAAGTAATATTTTTATCAGACTGTGAGTAAAAGTTTATTTCCAAGAAGCAATCATTAATCAGAAAGAGATTTTCAACAAAGTACCGTTACCTGAAAAATACCAGGACAATAGTTTCAGGAGACACCTCTCAATGACTATCAAGATTGTAAATTTGCATAAATAATTTTCAGTGATGACAATGTATTTCTTTACATTTCCTTAACTAATTTTACTTTCTTCTCTATCTTCATTAAGTAACAGGGAAACATAGTCATCTTGCCAGTTAGTGATGCTTGCATTTCATTTCAATTAAATAGTCTCCTTTCAGTTTAAAAAAATTGAAGACAATGATATGCAATATAATAACCATTGTTAATTTCCTATCATCTTGTTTTGAACTTCTGTATCATTTTTATTTTTTTTAATTCTCTTTAAAAATTCCTTACAGGAAACTGCTGCTTGTCCTTTGTGAAGGTTCCTTCCCACTCTATTTCTTCTATTTATTTTAACTATAGGAGTAGAGCTGGGGTAGGAAGAGCTTAGTATGCATCTCTTGAGCTGGGATAGGATCTTAGATTTGCAAAGTGTTGCTTTGGGTTCTCTGTAGCATCCCTTGTGCTCCTCCAAAAGTGAACACTGTCTTTCTCTTTTGGTATCTCTTAACCTCCATTTTCCTTCTCAAACTTCAAGCTCTTCGAGTGTGTATGGTTATACACTGATAGCCAGAAAAATCAGTCACAAGACTACTGTAATACCCTGGGAAAGAAATCAATATATTCCTTTCTAAGGAAATGGTAGTGGAAGTTCAGTACAAAATTTATAAATATTATCTTATTCAATTCTATTTTTTGTTACTCTAAGTAGTACATACTGTCATACCTACAAGTAGATAATACAAATAGGCTCAGTGAAACTATAAATTGTATAAGAACTTATAGTTGACAAGTAGATCTATATGAGTCACAAGTGGGTTCATGAATGATTTTGTCAACTGATAAATGAATGAATGAAAGACATAGATGTCCAGGGATCAGTATACAGGACCATCAGCAGATATAGGGAGCTTGATTCTTGAGGTGCAACTGGGTAACATTGCTCAACAAGTTTATGCAGAGGAAGCTAAGCAAACTTTTTAAAAAGCTAATGTGAAGAAAGGGCTTTTGAATATTACTAGGATGGTAATACTAAAGCTCTTTTTATGACTATTTCTAAACCTCCACTCCGAGCTTCTGTAGATGAAGCTTTACTTCAGTTTTCTACTCAACACTGATCAGCAGAGCAAGACAAACCTGATTTCCTGGTCCCACATGAGATAATCCCTCATATAAAACCAAAGTTTTAATCTATAGTTGGGAAGACTTGTTAAACTCCAAATTCAGATAATTTAGTTCCCTTTTGATGTCAACAATTTGTTGAGTATTAAAATTCTCAACAGATCTATTGGATGTTTGTTTGCTGTTTGCTCAGCTTAATGACTTGGTTATTGTTTCTTACTTGTCCACTCAAATCTAATCTAACTTGCAGTTATACACTCTGATTAAAAGATAGTGACAGCAAGACTATGAGAAATAAAAAATCAAATGTCAACATCATACATGCTATTCTAATTATGATACTAATGTGGATAATTCTCAAAAACAAATGAAAATTCCTTATTTTAGTATGATTCTCCTTAAAATCAAATTGTCTCCATTCCTAGGTTTTTACACTTACTAAGTCAAGATTTCAGGAGGAATTTTTTTGAGATTCTCCTCCACTAGCACTGCTTATAAATAAGTAATATCTGTATATGTGGTTGTTATGCTGCTCTGTTTTATTATCAGAATGAAGCAACAGCCTCTCATGAAAACAATTTGCATCATCAAATAAATAAGTAAATGAAAGGGAGAATTAATGCAACTGTAACAGTGAGAAAGTCACAGCACATCTATTATAATGGGCAATATCCTAAATACTTAAAAACAACAAATGCTGGCAAAGTTATAAAACAACAGGAAATCATTCATTTGTTGCTGATGGGGAAGAAAAATACTTCAGCTGCTCAGCAGCACTAGTGGTGCCAGTGGGAGTGGCCTAGCAGTGGCAAGTGGCCACTGTTTCCCAAGGGGCCCTTCAGAGCCAACAGGTAAAATCAATCTACCAGAAGGAAACTAATTGCATACAAGTTTCTGGGATATACTGGATTTCATTATAAAAATGTAGAACTTACTCCTATGGTTAAATGTTCCAAATTAATATTTACCACAGTTGGTCAGTTGCTAGGTTATTCCTAAATTATACTGCTTTCACAAGTATGTCATATCTGTTGTGATCAGTTTTTTTCTCTCATATGACAACACTGTAATTGCCTGAGGTAATAACAATCAACATAGTCCAGTACAAAAGGACACAGTGCAGAACCAAATAGATAGCAACCTTGCATCCTTAATAAATTTGGAAGGCAGGTTCTTGGGATATGAACAAAGACCAAGAACCACTTACAGTAGATAACATCTCTGAGAAACAGACATTTCCTAGGGAAGCCACAATGTTAGTGATAAAGCTATCTATCATAAGAAATCTGCAACCACCAACATAGAAAATAAACCAAAGTGAAAAGTAGAAAATAGAAAATAACAAGGCACAGAAGCAAAGTGCAACCCCAGGTCTCCACCCTACTCAAGACAAGTTCAGAGCACAATGAGATACAAGAAATTAGAAGCCACACACTGGAACTTTCTGAAATGATAGCAGAAGATGTCAAAAATAGAGGAGGACATAGAAAAAATAATTTATCAGGTAAAAAATGAAATGACCAAAATGAAAGACATTCCCAATGAATCTAGAGTACACACAAATTTTTAAAAAAGACATAGTAAGCTTAGGAAATTATAGAAACCTTAGGAATGCTCGACACTGGAAAAAAAAATGGAAGCCATGAAACAGAACCAAACAGAACTTAGCCAAAAGGCTGAGAAGTGATAAAGGTAGAATATCAGATCTAGAAAACAGAATTGTGGTTAGTGACCACAAAAGAAAAATCTCTTGGGCCAGAGATGTAAGTCAGCAGTACAGGTACCTTCCTGGCAAGTGTAAGGTCCTGAGTTCAAGTCCAAGTACAAAAACAGAAACAAACAAAAAAGGAAAGGAAAGAAAAGAAAAGAAAAGAAAAGAAGAAAGAAAAAAGGAAAGAAAAGAAAAATATCTTAAAAATAGCAAGGTACGATGAAAAATCATCCAACAGCTGCATGATAAAGCAAAGAAGAACAATATAAGATTTATTGGCATCAATGAGAAAGTTGGAGATAGCACAGATCCCATTAAAAAAACCTCTTCACAGAAGTAATGGCAGAAAATATTCCAAACATGGATAAAGAATTTGACATACAAATAAGTGAGGCATATGGAAATCCAAATAGCTACAATGAAATAGATCTACACCAAAGCATGTAATAATCAAGATTCCAGAAATTCAGCACAAGAGCAGAATATTAAAGGTGGAGAAAAGGAGCAAATCATTTACAAAGGAAAACTCATAGGAAACACAGTAGACTTCTCAAAACAAACCCTCTAGTCAAGAGGAGCTTGGAGCAAAGTATTTCAAGCTCTAAAGAAAACAACTTCCAACATAGACTGATGTACCCTCCAAAACTATCTTCCAGAATTAATGGAGAAATAAAATGCTTCCACAACAAAGAAATTTATGACCACCAAACCAACTCTCTGAAATTCTCTAAAGGGTGTTCTAGCAACAGATAAGGAAGATCACAATTTCAAGAACACCAATTGAAAGAAGCCACCGCCAGGGAAGCAATTAAACAGAGGAGAAAGACAGGGTACCTACAGTAGGAAAATAATATGAGAAAGGTAAGCCAATACATATCAGTTAGAACCATTAATGTAAATGGACTCAATTCACAAATCAAAAGAAACATACTTGCATAATAGATCAAGATGCAAGATCCAACAATATGCTGCATATAAGAAACATATTTAACTAAAAAAGAAATTCATAGACTGAAAGTCAAAGGATGGAAAACAATATTTCCTGCAACAGAAACTCAGAGAAAAGCAGTAGTAGCTGTTCTATTTGCAGAGTGTGAACTTCAAGCCAAGACTATTCAAAAGAGACAAAGAAAGTCACTACTTGTTAAAGAAAAGCTCCAAGAAGAGATAACAATCATAAATATATATGCACCAAATATCAATGCACCAAACTACATAAAACAAATATTAATGGATATGAAAAATCAAATAAGCACTAACACAATTGTAATGGATGACTTCAGTACCCCACTATCACAAATAGATCAATGAGACAAAAAAAGTCAATGAATAAATATCAGAACTAAACCAAACCTATGAACAAATGCAATTATAAAGTGTCTACAGAATGTTCCATTCCACAAAGCCAGAATACACATCTGCACCTGAGGCATTCTCCAAAATAGACCACATACTAGCCCACAGAACATGTTTAGGTAAATGAAAAGGAATGGAAATTATACCATGCATATTATATGACCACAGTGTGGTAAAATTGTGTGAAATTGGAAATCAATGGCAAAAGAAACCACAAAAATATATTAATATCTGTCAATTAAACAATAATCTCCTGAACAACCAATGGGTCACAAATTAAATTAAAGAAAAAATTAAAAAGTATCTACAATTAAATGATAATGTTGATACAGTTATAATGGAGTTTATGGGATGCAAAGAAAGTGGTCCTAAGAGAGAAATTTATAGTAGTGAATTCCCACATCAGGAAAACAGAATAAGCTCAAATAAATAACCTAACATTGAACCTAGCACTTCTAGAAAAAGAACAACAAATCAAACCAAAAGCTCATACAAGGGATAAAATTGTAAAGAATAACAAAAACAAATGTAATTGAGACTAAGAAAACAATGCAATGAATTAATGAATTGAGTTGGTTCTTTGAGAAACTAAGTAAAATTGATAAACCCTTAAGCAACCTTATCAAAAAGCTGAAATAAGACACTGATGCAATTAGGAATGAAAACAGTGAAATAACAATGAATCTTGCTGAAATCCAGAAGTTCACCTATGTCTAGTTTGAGACTCTATTGTATGATTCCTAGATGTATATGAATTATCAAAGCTCAATCAAGAAGAAATAAAGATTCTAAATAAGCCAGTATTAGTTAATGACATTGAAGATGTAATTTAAAAATCCCATTAAAAAGCCCAGGTCCTGATGAATTCTCTGTTGAATTCTACAAGAAATTTAGAGAAGGTATAATGCCACCATGGGTGAAAGTTTTTGAAAGTCATGAACTTGAAAGTGAAGCAATACTCCCAAAGTTATTCCTGGAAGCAAATATTACCCTGATTTCAAAACCAGAGAAAGACCATACCAAAAAAGAGAATTACATGTCAATCTCCCTAATGAACATAGATGCAAAAATTCTCAATAAGATACTAGCAAACAAAATGTAGCAAATCATCAAGAAGATTATTACTATGACCCAGTGAGATTCATCCCAGGGATGCAGGGATGGTTCAACATAAGCAAATCAATAAGTGTAATACAGCACATCAATGGTTCCAAAGACAAAAATCACATGATCATCTCAATAGACACAGAAAAAGCATTCAACAAAGTCCAGCATCCATTTATGATAAAAATCCTACAGAAGTTGGAATAGAGGGTCTTTATCTTAATCTGATAAAATCTTCTATGACAAAACAAGAGCTAACATCATATTAAATGGTCAAAAACTGAAAACTTTCACTCTAAAATTAGACACACTCCTATTCAATATAGTTCTGGAAACATTAGCCAGAACAAAAAGAAAAGAAAAAGAAACAAAAGGAATAAGGATAGGAAAGGATGAAGTTAAATTATCATTATTTGCACATGATATGATACTCTACATAGAGGAACCCAAAAACTCCATCCAAAGACTTTTAACTTTAATAACTGAATTCAGTATTGTAGCTGTATAGAAAGTCAATAATCAAAAACCAATAGCATTCCTGTAAACAAACAACAGTGAACTGAGAGAGAAACAACACCCTTCACAATAGCATTGAAAAAAAAAATGAAATATTTAGGAAACAATCTAACAAAGGAATTAAAATATCAATACTTTGAAAAAGACAGTGCTCTGAAAAATGAGATTGAAGAGGATATCAGAAAATGTAAAGATATTCCTTGCTCATGGGTAAGAAGAACAAATATAGTAAAAATGGTCATAGTCCCAAAATTGCTAAACACATTTCATGCAATATCAATCAAAATACCATTAACATACCTCACAGAACTAGAGAAAACTTTCCCAGTACTCATTTGTAACCAGAAGAGACCTGGGATAGCAAAAACAATTTAGGCAATAAAGGCATAGCACAGGGTGTCACAATCACTGACTTCAAATTATACTACAGAACTACTATGATAAAAATAGCATGGTAGGTGGATGTGGTGGCTCACGCCTGTAATCCCAGCACTCGGGAGGCTGAGACAGGTGGATTGTTGTGAGTTCGAGACCAGCCTGGGCTACAAAGTGAGCTCAA